>JAGDQP010004097.1:72408-87950 GCA_022664845.1 Lepisma saccharinum | reverse complement strand
GAATGTTTTGAGTTCATGTATGTTATAGATGATCATATTTTGAAATACAAAAGAAATATAAATAACGTTTTCGAATTTTATGAGGAAATATTACTGTTACCATCTGTCCACTTCAAGCATTATTATACTTCCTTTCTGGGCAAGTATTAACACTTTATTGATCATAAATTTGATAACAGACAAAAATAAGACATTGTGCCCTTTTCATATGAAACACATTGATCTACAAGCAATACAATTAGAAGTTCGCGTCAATACAAAATGTTACTTTCAAGACAATTCTTAAAGTTTTGATTATGGATGAGCTCACCTTACAATAATTATGCGTGATTGATATAAGCAAAATGGAATATTGATTTTATTTATCATCGCCTATACCAAACTTTCTTAATACGTATGTCACGCTGCAAGAGATCTCTCGTACCCACCAATCCTATTTAACGAAACTTCGTCAAACTCTTAAGTACTATTCATATACTAAATATTTTATTCATAGACTTTTTTTTCCTTAATTTTCTTTAATAAAATTCCGTATCTCAACATCCAGACATGGAATGAACGCGCACAACGCAACGTAATCTGTAAGTCCACCAACTTACAACAGCGAGAAACAAAGCAAAATGCCTCAACTACCAGAAATGGAATAAAGAAATCCGACCTAATGAAGTCATCAGCTACAGAACAGTTCGGCTAACTTTTCTGTTACGCATTTATGAATAAGAGCATCAATCTGTAACCTAGTATGCTAATGCAATACACACTGGTAAGCATACACAAGTCTGTTTTTTATAAATACACCTGGAATATTAGTGCTATGGAACAAATTATCCGTACACGATTCTGCAAATATACAGTTCGCTTTCAGAGTCTTACCATTATTACAATAAAATAAAATTGCAGAGTGTTCATATACACATGAAATCCTCATTAAATGTCCTTGATTTATTTGTCTATATTCGGAGAATATATCAGTGCTATCCTCAAAGCATATAGAATATTATTCTTAGGCTAACGCACTGTCGTGGCCGCAGTATGCACCAGTTCAATTCCCGGAATGCAATTATCGCTCCCACGTTTCGTCACAGGTACATTTAACTTGTTTATTATAAGATACAACTTAATAAAAGTTTCAGAACAATACAATCCATATGCTTTCTCTCGCACCTTGGATGCACAGAACTAAAGTTTACCCCTCAACGCACTCGACCTTGATACGTCGTTGAAGTATTGATAGTTACTTATGTTTGATGCGTGCATACAACGTTTATGCCACATAAATTGATTCATTCACTCGAGTTTGACTCAATGGCTTGTCGGCTTTGACAGTCAATTGACGATGTGTTCATGAACTAGGCTAAACAAGCTCTAACATGTAATGGCTAACTTCCTGGAAGTTGCTTGGTCATCTGACCCCTAGGCCTACACATATTTTTGACGATACATACTGGTTCCTGGACACCGTTCCATGGACCACAATATTATTATCAGCCCTCATGCGCTCCGTATCTTCGACACTCTCTTTGTCGATACTTTAATAGGCATGCGACTTTGTACTATGTCGTAGAATGTATAGTCAATTAAACAAAGAATAAATTGTTACCTGGTCCGCGCTGCACTTCCGATGTATACGCTGATTAACTGCTACTTACTTTTTCCATCAACAGAACCTCGTTCCACGTAATATGAAGTAAAATACATCCCTTACTTATAGCTTAAGAGAGAAATTTGAGAAATTATGTCCTGCGAAACGTGCTTGATTCCTACGTCTTTGTTCCAAAACGGGACACGGCGAACATATATCACATCTCATCTTCCACCATCCAGAACTTTGGGCTTTTACTTTCAGTTAAAGGACGTTTGGAAGAAAACTCAATTTTATATGCAGTTACAGTCAACGCAACTAAACGACTTTAATACAGCCATTTATGTTTACGCATTCGCTACTTTTCCTTACGAATGGTTGACATCCTGGAAGTTAAATCTGATTTCTCGAACTCCGCGTTCGAGATTTTCGATATGAGCAGTGTGTGTAACACCAACTCTGCTTCGATGCTCACACGCACTGTTGCCACTCAATGACTACTTGTACCATTGAATGAACACAAAACACTAAAAATACAGACATTTACATCTTCAATATTTTTTAAAAATTTTGGCTCTTTTATAACGTAGATATCCACGGGCTTTGATTCGTACGTTATAACCTGTCCGTAATAAACATTTAGTGAAAATCAATTAGACATTAATTTGATTTTGTGGGTTAAAATAAAAATCAAATTAAAGAAATTAATAAAGTAAAATTTAAATTTAATCTGGAAAAGATGGAAATAATATCTGTGATTATTCAATTTGTTAAAAATATGTAAAAAGAATGCGAGTGATAAATAGAATTGTGGTTGTGTTTTTGTTCAGAAAGGGTTAAGCATGAGTTCACAGCAAGAAGTGAAATATATGTTTTAAGTACGTTGTACAGAAAACGTTGATAAATTTTTAGACGTCGAAATAATTTTCTTTTATTCTGAAACGTTGGGAAGATTGTCAGCGCCATCACTACATTATTCCGGGTTTTTAAACTTTACCATTCTGAAACGATTTTTTTCGTTTATTTTCAATTGGATTGATGTTCTTCTTAATGAACACGTTTCGCTAGTCATTGACTAGCTTTCTATATTTTGATTATGATTATTTTATTTTCGAAACGTTATGTATCAACACAATCATTTTTTTGTTAACAAATTGAATAGATTTATTGATAAGGTTCTTTAATATAAATGGTTAAAGTATAAACAAACCGAGGTTCTCAAAGAGTTTAAGAAATTATGGTTCTTCAAGAAATATTCTGGTCAAGATGAACGAAATCGTACCCTATTTTTAACTGATTTCTGGTCGTTTAACAACTGTGGTTATTTTCGCCGTTCCGAAAGAAGTTCAGTTTCACATACAAATGATACTTTCCAATTGCACATGACTTATTCAACCCCTTGATGTAGGATTCATTCATAAGTACTAGAATCCCGGCAGGATTATTACGAACAGAGGAATTACAATTGATGGTTTCCATATCGGTGAAAATTTTATTCCTCACCAGTTCGTGACTCCTTTCCAGTGCTATATTTTACGGTTCATTAAATTTGATAAATATGCTTTCTAAGATACCATTCCTTGAGAAGTAAGCCGAAAATCGAAACTCCAAAATAATGTTTTCTCATTGAGAACTGCCAATAGGGTTAGTTAATTAATTCCGTATTATTTAAATGTTTGGGAGTCTAAAAAGTAGTTTTATTTACATGCAATCTTGATTTACGATCTTAATAAAACATTGTTCTTCATAGTGACTAGCTTTCACTTAGTTTCATAACAATTCAATATTTCTTTATTTAATGCGAAGTGATATTTATCATTCTGACTTCAGATATATGTTAGAAAGTTCTGAACGAAATTATACTTCTTTTATTTCACGATTTGAAAATGACCTTTTATTGTAAGGAGACGGCTTTACTAGAAACTGGTTTGTATACACGAATAATGCAAGATACGTATGCAAAGCAGAAACTAACTGGAATGCTGCAAACTATGGATAATACACGGGAGGATATATCAGAAAAATATAAAGTCTAGCATCATTATCATTCCATTGTCGGCGTTGAATCTTGGACCCCCAGTTGGCAAAGCTGTATCTCCTATACAACGCAGAACTCGATCCACGTTCATGAAAAAAAAATCTTGTTCCGATGTCTGCAATCAACCCCCGAAGTTTATTGCGATCTTTTCTGAAGACCCTGCATTTTGCCCTGCACACAAGAAATCCCGAGATTGTTCCGGTTCTCATGATTGTCTTTGCAGCCCTGAGCAGCTAAAGGTTTAGAAAATAATATTTCATGAGATTCTCTGACTGATAAGGCAACTCAAGTGACTATTTTAGACAGAACATTGGTTATGCTTAACTAGATAAATAATTCATTTTACACTTATTGTTACTATTACGTATGATAGAAACTGAAGAAACATTTTGTATACTGTAAGAAGAAATTACAAGTGGTCGAATAAAATAGCTATATTTATTGTTTAGTGTAATACAAGCAATCCTCCTTTGTTAACAAATTGAGCACTTTTGTTGATAGCTAGACTATTGTCTGAATCAGCTGAACGTTTCAAAGAATATGACAAATACAAATTTATGTTTAAGTGGACTGTACCTGACTTCATTATTCACAATTTCCTGTTTCCATAACGTTTAAAATACTGACAAATTTTATATTCTTGTTAGTCAGTAAAATTCCTGGTTTAAGCTTATGTGCCGGGGTCGTTTCACAACTGATCTTCTCAATTTAAATCGAAAGGATTAATTCCTTTACGTATCTGTAGAGAGAAAGAAAACAATTCACAGTACGTATTGGAAAACAAGTTATTTGCTTATCTTTTATATGAATATCCATCCAATTTTAATTTAGAAATACTGCGCACAAGGAAGGCGCATACTATACGTAAAGTGTTACACCGTTTTTCTATACAACGAACTACTTGTGTTTTAGTTGTTAAAACAATTGCCTTTCAATTGCTAAGGGTCTTCACTTCCAACCAGTCTAGCGCTTCCGTTTCTCTGTTTACGTTTAGAACGCTTACTTATATTCCATACTGAAATATGGATGGAATATTCGTAAATTCTCCAAGTTTCATTACATTCGGATGAATACATCAGTGGGATAAATTATGAGCAATATACCTATAATTGCGTCGCACCAGAAAATGGCACAATGTGCAGGCCATCATAATAAAAGTACCCGTAGCTACTATTGTAATTATCACGCAATTAGGATTCTTATTTGTATTAGAACGGACATTCCATATATATATATATATACCACTTTGTCGGTGCTATGACGTGGATATACAGAGCAATAAAGAATGTTTGTGATAGAAAAATGCATTCGTTCTTTACATTTGCACGTGAAGGAGGAAAGCGGTTAAGTTTAGTGCAGGTGAACTAAAGTTCTGCTGGTGGCTGCATACAATTTTAACCTTTCACCTATATACAAGAAACAGGCTGAGCAGTGACGCAGGTTGTCAAGGTCAAGGAAAGACACGCACCAAAAAAAACGATTACTCATAGCCATTACGTCATAGCCATTTGCTGGTGCATAGCAGTGCTTTTTGTTTGATTTCAAACTACATCTGGGCCCCTGAGGAAGTAAAAATGCAACAACGCACAGTTTAAATTTGTTTCTCTTAAGAGAAAAGCAAAATTAATGTTCAACATATTGTATCAAATGATGGGTAACATTTTCAAATCGATTAGTTAACATCAATGACATTCTAGTAGTAACGAATTATTCAATTTAACAATAAATATTCAATCACGTATAGCGCACAGTAAAATATCATACCTAATTGTCAATAAGAGATGATACATGTAATAATGAGACGCTAAACCATGACTCCAAATTTCAATAATTATCCGAGTAATCATGAAAATTATGTCCAACAGAAATTATCCCTTAAATTCCGTATTTTCCAAAGTGAAGACCAAGATAACTTTTGCTCACTATTGCTTATGATTTCCTGCGTAGTACGTGTATGATATGAAAAACACTTGAATCGTTATTTGAAAAAACGACATCGGTCATGAAAATGTGGGAAACTGAAAAACAAAACTGTCTACGTTCGAACCTGATGCTGAACGGCTCTTATATAGTTATTACATAATGCTATATGGTCATAATGCTGCTGTCGGAAAAGGACAAACATCATTCACATGCATTTGTGCTTCTGTGTAACTTTGAATGTATGTGGCGGAAGTCGTAACAAATTAGACATGAAAACTGTAGAGTGCACCTTCCTTTTGGAATTCAATACCTCTATTTCCGTTGAAGTGCAGAACTGTAGTAATAGTTACTATATGAAGATAAGGAAATCTTAATCTCAAAAGCATTGGGTAAGTGTAAAACTTCTTCCCATTTGACATGTCACATTGTAGCGGAGTACTTACTTCACAGATGGCGATGCCAATCCGTGAATCTGTAGCCACGTAATCAGAGGTATATTAAAGTAGCCAGAGGCATATGCAGTGAGTGTGGAGGAGCAAACTGGGACAGCGTATCATGTCGGTGAAAAGGAGCACATCACACACTGTGTCTATTTTTGAGTTTGTTTAATGTAGTAATGTAGTGTATGGTGAAGATGAATTTGACGATAGCACATGTCGGTGGTTCAAAATTTGAGAAACGGGGACAGAAACTTCAAAATCAACAACGATGTGAACATCTGTTATTGTTTTTCGAAGAGGATCCCGCCCAAACCATACGAAACAGCTCGAATCCAACACAAGATGAGTTACCGGAAACTTTCCAGGTACATAGGACAATAGTTGACAGACGGCTCAAGTCGCTGCGTTTCACCACAAAGTTCGATCCTTGAGTTCCATTTCAGCTGAATGCAACTCGACGGGAGGGTGGCGTTGCAATTCGTGTTTTCTTGATTTACGGCTACAAAAGACGGATTTTTTTTAAAATTCGTGACTGATGTCATTTTAGCAAATACAAATTCATTTATACAATCGCTTTTTTTTACTGGCAATAATTTGAGCTTGAACAATCACTAACAGATGGCTGAGAAAGGATATATATTTTTTCAATTTAACATTACAGGAATGTCAAGTAGTTGAAATAAATAGTAATTAACATTATTAGGTAAACACTGTTTCTCAAAGTGTTTTCTCTCCAAATGCAGGATATATATAATTGAACTCTTATTTATATAGACTTTTACAGAAGATTTACAATTAATCTCCACATATTGTCTAATATAGAAAAGAACGCTGTGCATATTGACAAAATAAAATGCAAATTATTTAGAACAATTATTTTTGAGATGACTGCTACTTCTAATGCTGGCGTAAGCGGTCTTAAAATCTAAACACTCAGTAAAGTAGTACAATCTGATTTACATGGTAGAAGGGAAGGTAACAATTATGCATGAAAATTTATAGATATTTTCAGCATAGAATAATATGGTAGTTCTGGATGCCTATCTATGAGACAACATGCATCTTAGGAGTGGAAAACATGGGGAAAACGAACTTATTTTTACACTTCTAATAGTCAAACAATGGTTCCGGGCGTATTTTAACATTAACGTCAAATCCTCAATGTTGATTCGGTGTCCTCTAAAACCCTTCAAAGACCAGGGAAAAGGGGGCCGAGGTGGCTCAATTGGTAGAGTCAAGTATCAAGAATTGAATATATACATTGAATTTGATAGAATAAGAATAATATCACGATAAAAGGAATTATTTGAGTTAAGTTACATAGAAATGATAAATATATTCAGAATAGAGTATTGTGAGTCAAGTTCTAAGTGGGAATTTATGCCACAATATACAGTATAAAAATTGAAGCCATCGAAAGAAAACGACCTGATCTTTTACATGCATAATAGCAGACGAAAGGTTCAGAAGGTATTTTAACAGGAAGGTCGTGGGTACTGTGATTCATAAGTTCATACGCTCCAGATAAATTTGCACATCTTGCAACTCTTCTTGCAATAGCAGTGATAAAATGCGAAAACATCATCTCAAGGAATCGAAAATGGTTGTCAATAGAACGACCACTACAGCTATCCTTAACTAATGAGTATGCTATCTATTCCGTTAAAGAATAGCTGAGAATTACTATATCTAAAATGTTTAATGTGTTTTACGCTCTTTGTGTTCTCTTTAAAGACTTTTATATATCAAGAATAACGTGTTCTCTTAACTACTATGGACATTCAAAATGTATAATCAGAGAATCATTCATATATATTTGAAAGAAAAATAACTTTGTGACGTATGTCCATGTGTGAACATTGAATGCTGAAAAGTTTCGAAGATTTAGAATTACATAAAGAGGAATGGAGAGAACCATGCTAGGAATAAATAGCAGGAACAAGAAGAAGGAATTTACTCATAACCAAAAAACGAAGACATAATCAAGACTGAGAAGAAGATAAATTGGAGATCAGTCAGTTACATAGCTAGACTAACAGATGGAGATGTACATGAAATCATTAATGTATTTTAGAGAATCAAAAATTTGCCACAGAAAAAAATAATTATTTTGTTTCTAATTTCAAATTATATGGACATTTAGAATTTTTTGCATTTATTATTGTGGGCAAATTATACTCCCAGATCTGTATAAATATTTGATAGTATTAAGTGGTTTCAATGTAGGTTCAAAACTATTAAATTATAATTAATTGGAAATCTGCTAAACATTTTCCTGCTACGAATAAGTAACCTGAATGTAAAGGTTGCAATGCCTTTCAGAAACACATTGATTCCTCCTAATTTAGTGACACTGGATAGAATATGATAAGAGTCAATTTAAAATGAATATCTTAAGTTATTTTTTGTACTGAGCAAACTTCCTTTAGATTAAACGTACGAAATGAAATAATTTCGTAACATAAGAAATAGTGAACTTAACCTCTCTTCAATTTCTGAGGACGCTTTGTTAATTAAAATACTAGGGAGAAGTAATACAATTAAAGTAAAACTAAGCGAATCATCCACTTCCCAGGATAAGCTTTCTGTATGAATTTTAGCAAAGATGGAATTTTGATAAATTTTAGTAAAGAGACAAAAACTGAAATCACAAATTTTGTGTTAGCATATGAATTTTCCGTTTCGAACTAGTCTTCTTCCACATGCATCGTCTTCACTTTCTGATAATGTTTATAATTTGAATCAACTGCTTCAGGAAACGTTGCGACTTCGATTGCATTGGACAATTCTGTAATAAAACGGGAAGAAAATAACGATTAGGAATACAAGCGTTGATTGGTAACTAAAATTCACATATTTAAACTAAAATGTGTTCTATTTGGCAGAGTGATTTTGAATCTACAATTTCTAGTCTGTTGTGCAGAGAATGGATATCTCAAACTCCGATAAAGAGTCAAATATAATTCCTATAAATTTTGCTGCAGATATCTTCAGTCGTATTCAGAAACGCTTTTTGGAGTGACTATCGCTGTACTAACGAGTGACTAAGAAAGGTTGTCACTGCTAGTCATTCGGTAGTACAGCGCTAGTCACTCCAAAATAATTTTTGAATTATGTTGTTTGTATTTACGAATCTGCGCAAAGCTAAGGCGCTTTGTGTAAACAAGATTTAGTTGATTGATTGACTTATTTTGGTGTTCTTATCAGTGCTGCCCCTATTGATAGTATCATGTGAGTATTTCTTCATGAGTTCCTGGCCGTGGAACCTAAAATCATTCTACGTAATATTCCTAGATGGCACGCCCTACAGAGATATGGATGTAAGTATAGGCTGAATTGTTTTCGGTGTGTAGGAAAAGCAATATGTGTATGTTATTTTAGAATCTAGATAAGAATTAAAAGAATTTCCTTTAATGACTAAGTTATTATTTATTTCACTTTTTTTTTATTTCTTTAAAACCAGCCTGAATCAAGATTCTAAACAAAATGTATATGTCTATGCTTTTAACATAAATTGCAATTAAGGTTCAAGGATTAAGGTTCATAGGGTTTAATTCTGAAAATCTTTGTAACAGCATTATTCGCATATACGTATTAATTAAACATAAACATTTTGATTTCACCTATCTGAAGCAGAAGGCTATAAAATTAAAGAAAAAAATAAATATATTTTCAGCTTTTCTTAAAACTGAAGACTAAAATTGACAGGTCCTTCTTTATGTATTTCAACTTCTCCATTCTATCAGTTAATGCTAAATCCTGCACTAAAGCGGAGAAAATTGATTTTAGATTTAAATTAAACAAAAATCAGATTCTTCTATCGTTTAATATTTTGTGATTCTGAAGCTGACAGATTTGGTTAATTTTCCCTATTTCAAGAATTAAAGATAGCGTCCCAACCGCAAAATAAGTTGGTTTTAGATTCGGGTTAAGCTATTCCTGTGTGTATACCTCTTTCAATCTTATGACTCTAAAGCTGGTAGGATCTTTCATATTGGGCCTATCCATATGTTTATACTATGAATTATGTGTACTTATTTTGTTGTCCGAAACTGATATTATAAATCAACCAATTTACAGATATAAATAATACAGAAAAGAAGTCACAAAATCGATTCACCAAACCGAGCATTTAAATACCTCCTAACAAATGAATACTGATATAGTAATACTATTCTTTGCACCTATTTCATATATTTTGTTGAAAAGAGCGATTACTAATGAAAATTTCAATAATGGTTTGAATTATTGTTTACCTAAATAATATTATCATATCGTTGGGTTACTTAATGTTAGTTAAAATTTTAGGAAAATTTCGTAAATTATATTTTTTTATACATTAAATACATATGACTTACCGTCTGCAAGCAATATCTACTGATGTTACTACGTAACATCTATTATGCTTTTATTTAATTGTTGGAACGTCTAGTTGCCTCTTGTGAATTTTACATTGTTGACGAAAGTAAATAAATATCCTTCTTAATGCTTTCTCAACTAAAAAAATAAAGCGACTTGAAGTAATGTCAATGCCTTTGTCTTTTCCAGTTTATCTCTTAGCAATTACGTCACACAACATGTGGATAGTAAGTAGTCTAGATATAGAGGCTTTTGTTCGCAAAAAAGACTTAAACATACCGTTCACAGTTAATTTTGAAATGTGCTTTAAAGTTCAAAGTTATAATTTTCTAATAAATGAGAGAAGAATCGCAACTAAAGGCTTAAATTTTAAAGTGCCAATTTAATAAATACCCTAGGAATATTTGAGCATTTTGGGAAACGAAAGCGTACATTAAAACTTAGAATATCTCTCGGATGTTCTTAAATAAAGGATAGAAACGCATAATGTCCACATTTAATTATCCTTCCTGCTAATTGTACTTTGATAACGGAACCCTGTGCAATATATTTTAAAGATTAGAACAATTCGCAAAATTCACGTCATATGAAGTTTAGTTTCAAGTTTAAAAAGTATGATGTGTAAAAGTGTGTTGCTCCTTTACTCGATCGTATTGTATAATGTGTCATTAAAAGTGGATTTCGAATGATAACACACAAGTAAAGTGGACGTTGATTGGACATTATTGAAGTCACCAAACATTTTCCAAGTCCTGAGTTGACGCCAAAATGTGTTGTGTACAGTGGTGGCTGCTGGCCATTAAATGTTCTTGCCGCCTGGTAAGACTGTCAAGTACTGTGCTCATATTGACGAAATGCATCGACACTTTTCTAGTAAGTGTCCGTCGTTGGTACTTCCTCTGTTAGTAGCAGACAGCCTAACATAGCAAAATACATGAAACAGAAGATGAATAGCGAGATCGCACTCGTACCCTCAAGCTTTGTAGCAATACAATATGTTTATTCATGTCAGCTACTGTGTGAACGACAAGGCATTTTCAATAACTAAGATACTGCACGGAAGTGCCTGCAAAGACTCCATGGTAACTAACCAGTGCCTTTAGGGACGAACTGAGATCCTTATGGATCATTACCAGAGACGTGTCTCTGCAGACGGAGACTGCTTTGAATAAAACGTGTACTCGTACGTTCACTCCATCCCAAAAGTGTCTACTAGTGTTAGGTACAAACTGGTAGTTAAATTTCGAACAATCTGGTACATACAAGTTTAAACTTGTTTTTCATATTGGTAAATCAATAGCCGATCGAAATCAGAAAGAAGGCAAACGAGAAAGTATGCAATCCAGCCCCTTTTATCTTTCATGATTATTTTTACATTGAATCAATAAACAAGCAATGAATCCGGAACGAGCGTAAGGACTTATATCTTCACTGCTGAAGACAACTAATTCTAATTGTATAGCATGTACATCAATAAAGTAAATGATAAAAAGGCATGTATTTGTTATGTCACGGATTCCACAAAATAAATCAAGTAACGATTTCATGAATGTGTGGACAATGACTAAACGTTTTTAACGTTGTTGATGGCCACCTGTTCAACGGCTCTACAGCACCTTTTTCAGTTGTCCAAAAGAGACCGTAGAACACATTAAAGAAAATTTAATGACCCCAGTTACTGCCTTCGTCCATTTTTTTCATGTTGATATTTTAACTTTGTTTAGTTATGTTCATCTTGTTACTTTACTGAATGGAAATTACCAAGCGTAAATTGTAAATAATATATAGTCCTACTGTATATCTTGTGTTATGGTTAAAACAAAGGGAGCTTTAATAACTTCGGTCTAATTTTCGTCAAATTTTGGGACTATTACTTTCCCAATATTGAAACAAATTGGACTGGTGCCGCATTGCAAACTACAGCTTTTATTTTAAACCCATAACATAAGGATCCTCCCTTTATCTTGACAGATTCTAAAAGCATTAGTTTCCATTTCATTTTCAACAAATAAATACACAACTCTAAACGTTCTTATTAATGTAAAAATACAATATTTGTGGTAATCATAATATGAGTCATTTTCAGCACCTGTCTGATTGCACTAGAATTACTTCGCTCTATTTTGCATATATTCTACCAAAATTGAAATAATATTATTAATAAAATCAAAACTTAATTTAATAAGTAAGTAAAGCAAAATATGGAACAGCAGAATGACCCTTTCATTTTCTGCTAATCTTCATTTCCCACAATAAGTACTTTGCCTGTTCACAGTTGATAACCCTGACATGAAACGTTAAAAATGTTTATGCAAAATGGAACAAAATTTATTATCGCTCAGTGAATTTATTTTAGTAGCTTAGACAGGGGTGGAACAATATTTCTTGTGTCCACAATATGGTGATTTGATTAGAGACACTAAAACTGGGATGTAATTTTTCGTTGCAAAACAATTCAGATATATATTTATATCTCACATCACTTAACAGATTTGTATTTTAACTATACTTTGTTGGGGTTAGAAGTAGCCCCAGTATAAGGTATTCGTGTGAAAATAACGTTTCATTAGTGAACACACTTCCGGAACCACAAACCAGGTAATAGTTTGTGTTTTTTTCTAAAAAAAATTAATTACTATTACCTGCTGCAGGTATCTGAACTCATATAATGACGGTCGGAATCTGACATAGTAGTCAAAAAACTACTCTATGATATAGGTATCGATCACCTATTCCATAACGAATTAATCTCTCCATCAGTTATAGCTTAAAGTAAATGAGATAAAGAAAGCTCACCGTAAAATATTAACATTGTAATTAAAAAAATTATCGATATTATGATCATAGATTTTAATAAAAAAGTTGCCACTAGATGGTGTAAAATTCATTCCATTCGGGAACGAAATGATTCATTTAGAGGTATGAAAATTTTCAAAGTAGTTGCCTCTGTTCTAGTACTATTTATAACTTTGGTGTTGATTAATGAATTACTTAAGCATACAAAGGGAGAGAGGGATTTAAACTTTGCTTTATTTTGCTGAGCATCTACATGAAGGGGTGGTCCACTGGCCCATGACCAATAAAAATTTCCAAGGGCCAGTGACTCGAAAATGTCCTGTGAATCAGTGCTCTCTAGAGTTCCAGTCTATATATAGAAATGAGTAAAGTGACGCTTATTTCTCAAGAATCATACATAGGATGGACAAGATAAATGACTCATTCAATTACGTATGGTCATAGCTATCCTATTTGATATTCTAATAGGGCTGTGGCCTAAATGATTATAATAAAGTTAACTAAAAAATTACACTGATTATAATTATGTATTGACCTTTAAAAGTCCAGTAAAATTGGTAGGACCAGTAAAGGAAAACATTTCAGTAGTCCTGCGGGTCAGTGATACCAAAATTTAATTTCAAGACCTGTCTACATGTAAGAAATAGGGTATTTAGGTATTTCTCTTTCTGAGGGAAGAGCTTCTCAAATGTTTAAGAATGTGCTTACGTAATATTGGAATGGCCATTTTATTGCGGAAATTTCATATTGAAAAGTTGCTGAAAGGTAATAAAAAAGCGGAAGAATTAGCGACAACAAATTAAGAACCTTAAAAGAAAAATCAAATCAAGGAAATGTGATAAAAGGAAGAGATAAAGTATTATTATTCTGCAATGTGGAGCAGTAGAATTTTTCTATTATTTTTTGCTCACATGTTTATCAGTGAGTAGGTATTAACATTTTTAACTGACCAGCTTATCGCCACAGTACAGTGGAATAAATTAGAAGTACTCTTACGTAAATAGATTTAAGTAACTTTAACAGTCAGAAACGCATTTCTTGTTGCTAAACGCGGTGCGTTCTTTGAATTAAACGACCGCTGGTTATCGAAAAGCTTAGTAGATGACGCGAAATGGCGTTTGCAGCATTAAGGTACGATGGAAAGAAACATTTGAGGCAATCACGTCAATAGTTCTTGTGATAGAAGACATGAGAGGTATAGATGGCGACTATTGATATAGTTACCCTACACTCCTCTGACTGATCTTAAGTTCTAGCACATAAACACTGAGGTCGTTTTGAAATAAGTAATAAAAAATTGACATTGGTTACGGTAACTAATAACAATTAATTAATTCAACGAATACTTTATTGTGTATTTGTATGACAAATATCTTGCAGTTAAATAATTGAAGAAAATATAATTTATTATGAAAATGATTCTGCTATCTTGCCCATGTTGAAAATCAACACTTCAATCTCAAATAAATCGAACAAAGCCTATTGCATAAGGAACTAGATAACTCTCAAGAATGTTCGTCTTTCTTTTTTTTCTAGTTAGGTACGTCAAACGCTCTAGCACTCAGCTTGAAATTTTGCGAATTGTTAACTTTATTCTTGGAGTGGACTGCAATTGCTGGGAAGTTTATTATTACCTGTAAAATCTACGATTCACGTTCAGCTTAGATATATATTGGATTCATTTTTATGTTCGTAAACAAAGACAACAATTTTACTGCATCATCAATCATTTAATTAAAACATTTGTTTCTACATGAACACTTGCTTTTGGAACAGATCACTGAGTGCATAAAAGACAGATTTAATCCATTTTTTTAATAATCATTTTTTTATGATATTCCATAGTACAGTGACCGACTATTTACTAGAGTCGTTTAGCGTCAAAATTAGGTGAAAGCGTTAAACACCGTATAAAAGCACCAAGATTTGTACATCGAATATATACCACTCATGCGTTACTTTAGTGGGGAGGTGCCCGTCCTCGTCTCCGCCATTTTGAATTCTTCGAACCGCTCTTTTTCGCGTTCAATATCTCAAGAACCAATGGACCGATTTTAATTATTCTTTGTTTAAATGAGAGCCAAATGAGCCAAGATGATTGCAAATATCTGGTGTAGTAAAAAGTAATCCATTATTTTACCAATAGATGGCTTCAGTGATCTGTATCTCGCGTTGTATAAGTCCGATCGGGTTCAACGAGATGGTGTTCAAACGATGAGATTGCATACTACAAACACTGTTCAGATAGTTGTGATGAGTTGACTCAGTGTTGTGTGAGCGCGCGTCAAAATGAACACTAGCAAAGAGAAAATACGCTATATTTTACAGTTTTTCTTTGATAAAGGAGAAAACGCAAGCCAGACGGCTGCAAATGTGAATAGTGTTTATGGTCCTGATACTGTAA
>JAGDQP010004097.1:10085-72308 GCA_022664845.1 Lepisma saccharinum | reverse complement strand
GTGTCGAAAATGTCGATAAAATCATGGACATTGTCGCGTCCGACCGTCATGTAAGCACTGTTTCGATTGCCCAAGAGCTAAACATTGCACAAAAAACCGTGTGGAACCATTTGCATAAGGCTGGATACACAAAGAAGCTTGATGTATGGGTGCCACACGAGTTAAGGCAAAAAAACCTCATGGACCGAATTTCCATCTGCGAATCGCTGCTGAATCGCAACAAAAGCGACCCATTTCTGAAGCAGTTGGTGACTGGTGATGAAAAGTGGATCACTTACGACAACGTCACGCGAAAACGGTCGTGGTCGAAGCGCGGTGCGCCGGCGCAAACGGTGCCCAAGCCAGAATTGACGGCCAGGAAGGTTTTGCTGTGTGTTTGTTGGGATTGGCAGGGAATCATCTACTATGAGCTGCTCCCCTACGGCCAAACCCTTAACTCGGAACTATACTGTCAACAATTGGACCGTCTGAAGGCAGCAATCGCTCAGAAGCGGCCAGCCAATAGGAGAGGCATTATGTTCCACCAGGACAACGCCAGGCCACACACATCGATAGTGACTCGCCAGAAGCTCCGGGAGCTTGGTTGGGAGGTTCTTATGCATCCATCTTATAGTCCGGACCTGGCACCGAGTGATTACCATCTGTTCCTGTCCATGGCGAACACGTTTGCTGGTGAAAAATTCGCTTCAAGAGAGGCTTGTGAAAATCGACTGTCTCAATTTTTTGCCAATAGGGACAAGGGCTTCTATGAGAGAGGCATTATGATATTACCTTCCAAATGGCAACACGTTATCGAACAAAACGGCGCATATGTGAGCTAAATCGGATCATTCTAACAATGGTAAGTCGAGCCTTCAATGTCATGCAAAATAATGGATTACTTTTTACTATACCAGATATAATAAACCTGAAAAACGTGGAAAATAAATACATTTTATTTCTTAATTTAGAATTTCAACTTGTAAAATTTTCCTAAAAATAGGATTTACTAGAAATATATTTATTTTATCCAAAATTATTTCTAGTAACTTTTCAAATAGTGTTAAATCATCTTTCATTTGAGGTATAAAACGGGAAATGTGAACGCAAATGGACGGAGATATCTCAATTGAAGTGTTTCAATGCGTGTGACTTTCTCAAGTTTCTCTGCGTAATGGACGTGAGCAATAATATTGATAGGTACGATGTGTTCTTGATTGTCTTGCAAAATTCGTAGCAGCTGGGTTCAGTTTTAGGAACTTGCAATTAAATAGCTAAGGCTCTATTAACTGAGCTACGCTGCTGTTAAAAGGCTGTCTTGAACGAATCTAGATGTGTCGTTTCAGCATCATGTAAGAATAAGAATAAATAATACTTTCCTTCTTTCTTTCTTATGGGCATTTTTCCTTCTTAACACTTTCACCATGGCTGCATTATTAGATTTGTATTTCTCAAGAAATGAAATATGTTGCCTCAGAAAACCGCACATAAAACGAAATCTTTGCCATAGTTATTAACACTTCATATTAAGGTCCCATTAACGAAATATTATCTTTTAATCACATTTTTATGCAGTCAACTTGGAAAGACACATATGAAGCGTATTGTAGGGTACATTTATATATATATATATTAGTTAAAAGCAAGTCACAATAACGTCCTATCAAAGAAATCCAATTTTCGTTGGAATATAGATTGAAATTCAGTGTGTTTTCAACATACAAAAGAGGACACAAACTAATAGTTAATGCACCTAATTAGCTTTTAATTACAAATTTTATTCCATTAAATTAGAAACAATCCTATGAAACGAAATGTACTACTACAGTAGAACCCATATCGAACTAACATCTTATCAACAATATCAAGTCTTTGATGAAATATAATTTAAAATTAAATGTACCTTTTTTCAACCAATGACGATAAATGAACGAAATAAACAAAAAATCGACGTTCAACAAACTTATGTGTGCTACTGGGGGTACATTAGTTATCTTCATCGAGCCGTCGTAACTCAGTGATGGAGCGTTGGCGTAGCAATTGGGAGAATATGGGCTCGATCCCAGTGACCGACCATTCTGCCTGATGTTTTTCCAGGGTTTCTCCTCAGTTACACCAGTCAAGAAGTGCCGGATTTAACGTAGACCCTGGCCGAAACCTTCCCGAATCCTTTCCCCAATCCTATCCCGGTCTAAGCACTAGATGCCTAAAGACCATAAATAACTAAAATTAAAATTCGAGTGACCGAATTAATTTAAACAGCAACTTTTAAATTTAATCCTTTCAGACAAAATAATATTGAGGGATTTTACACTGACAGCAGATTGCTATATTTTTTACAGTAAGTTTCTTAGATGTGATTGACATTCATGCATTTGTTTATGTATGGTGTGGATTCGAGTCTGAACTAGGATTCGTGACTTCGCATTTCGCATCCAAACTACACTTTTCACAAGGTTTTCCTTAGTAAAACTTCTTTTTCCGTTTTTCTTAGTGGAAACGCACAAATAGTGATTTAGAAACAAACCAGGCCCATTTCTGTATCTTATTGTTTCTGGTTCTAGAATTGCAAAGAGTTATTACTCAAATGTCACATGACTATGAAGTCCCAGTGAAGTGGTTTTCAACCGGTGTGATGCGGTACAGTAATGATTTTCTAGGTGTGCTGTGAAACTTCTAGAACTTTGTGATTTTGCTAGTAAAAAAGTAATTAAAATAATTGCACTCAATATTTATTTCGAAAAAGGATCAAGAAAAAATATTTGTGAGCTTAATCATATTTATTTTACAGTGAAGTTACTGATTTGCTTACATCTTACAATTAGTGACAAAGTCTCTTGCATTGTTACCAACTCGAAAATTAGTGTGCTGCGGGAACGCACTACAAAGGATAATGTGCAACCAATAAAAAAATGTTCAGATCCACTGCCCCAGTAGAATGCATTGTATGTACAAAGTAAATATTGGCTTTACTACTAAAGGAAAGCCGTGATATTAACAGAAAATATACATCATATCAATATCGGTTCAGTGTGGATCAGTATTGACCAATATTCATCAAGGTTGGCCCGATATCCTGTGCTGCTAGGCCAGACCCCAGCTTCTACAAAAGGTTAGCATGCTTGCTTTCTCTGCGGGATTACCAACTTGACATTTTGTTAGTAGAATCTACGTTCTATAGAAATGTCGTATACACAAAAGTTTGTTCAACTGCAAGATCCCGAGATCTCGGCTGGAAGTTTCAAGTAATTTTAAAAATTACTGTTAAGATGATGTTGACTATACCTTATTTAATTATATTATTTTCAATTTATTGCCTCCATATCGCTCACAAAACTGGCATCTTTTATCTTCTTATCTTTCATCGTCTGATAGTTCAAGTTTATATCTGAGGGTACACACGCAACTACTCATCTCAGTTTAAGCCTCAATGATTATTCTTTTACCCATCTGTTGAGAGGAAGAAAACAGTTCACAGTATTGGAAAACACAAGTTATTTTTCTTATCCTTAAAACGAAAATAAATTACTGCAAAAATAGAAATGCTGCAAAAAACGAAAGTGTATACTAAACCTTAATATTTATACAGTTACTTCACACATTAAATTATTGTTCGCTTTAGTTTATTTAGATGAAATTCTTGTTAAAATAGAGGTAAGCAAAGGAACATGTTCGATGGACCTGTTAAGTACAAACTTTCACTTTATCTCCTTGTGACCATTGATGTAGCAGTGAAAAAGGAACGATTTTGTAACTTATAGTGTAGGCGTAATTGGCCACATCAGTTGTGTCTTAGTACTCAGAGCATTATCCCTTCAAATGGAAGAGAGGAATCCCTTCCAATCTGTCTATCATTAGTTTCTTTCTGTTTATGTTTAGCACGCTAACTCAGATTCCATCAATCCTTTCGTAAAAGCATGATTCAGTTCAACCTTGAGTTGTTAATAGAAGTAAACATGAGTTGTTAATATTTTATGAACGTTCTAATTCGATTAGTGTGATGGTTATGTAATTTTAGTAGAAAACAATGATTCGGTTTGAAAATAAACGTTGAATATATTCAGGCAATGTACAGTACTTAATTCTGATACATGTAATTATCGGATGCAAAATCGTGACTCAAACTTCAATTATTATCAGAGTAATCATGAAGCTTACGCACAATACAAATTTTCGCGTCTGTTTATATATTTTCAGATGCTGGCACTTAAACTGATATTCTGGAAACCAAAATAATACCTTTCTTACAAACAACTTATCAATATTTATGATTTATATTATGCAATACACTTATATGAGTATTTCTGAGTAGGGAACAATGTTCACTTCAATGGTTCTTAACAGATGGCGGAGCAAATTAATACATTTTCTAATTAATATTCCATGAATCTTCAAATGGTAAAACAAGGAGCAACAAAAGCTAAAAGGTAATCGCTATATCCCTAAGAGATTTTTCTCCAAAAGTACAAAACATGTAACTGATCTTTCATTTATAAACACTTTTATAGCACGTTTACATGTAATCGCCATAGAGTGTCTAATATAGAAAACATCAATACATATTTCATGAATCCCACACTTACCTTTTACTCAATCTTTTTAGAAAGATTGAAGCTGCCCTTGTTGACAGCAGCAGTCTTAAAATCGACATTTAAGTACCGTACTAAAGCCTTACAATACAAATTATGTAGAAGTGTGAAAGGAAATAACTTTTCATGCAAATTAAAATACTTTCAGCTTAGAATAATATAAGTCAAGTTCTAAATACTACTCTATGACACAACGTGCAAGGGAATAAATTGAACGAAATCCACCATTTCTTACACCGGGTTATGCCACAAGTAATGTCTTTAGTGCGATGATCACTGCAATGACGCCATCTGACGAGCAAATAGCGAAATAGACGACACGTGCCATAGCTGAGTCAAATATAGTACGGTACCTGATTACGCAGCAGAGTGTAGAAAGAGGCCAGTGTACTTCACGCTTTCGAAGCGTGGCATATGTTTGAACATGGCAGTGTGAGAGGAACACATACGGCATGTCATGCTGAATAAATTTCACCATTGACATCCAGCAAGCGCAGTGGCACTAAATATAAATGCGGTATATGGTCAGGGTGCTGTGGATGTGCGAAAGTGCCAGAAGAGGTTCCAGAGGTTTCGGTCTGAGCACACAAGCTTTACCGATAAGCCACGAGAATGTACAGCTGGACAACAATGCCTTGCGAGTAACGGTGGAGGCAAATCCAATGCAAATTGTTGAAGAACTGGACAGCGAACTCCATGTCACCCATTTAACCGTTCATCGTCATCTGCAAGAACTTGGGTACGTATCGAAACTTGGAATATGAGTACCCCATGCGTTAATGCCTCAACAGAAGCAGCAACGAGTCGGTATCTTCTGTTCCCTGCTTACCCGTTACAGACGTGAGACATTTCTGAACACAATAGTGAAAGGAGATGAAAAGTGGGTCCTCTACCAAAACATTATATGTAAACGGCAGTGGGTACCTGAAGGGAGGGCCACAAGAAGAGTGTCAAAAGAGGATCTCCATCCCTGCAAAGTGATGTTGAGTGTTTGGTGGGATATCTGTGGGATAATCGATTGTGAGCTCTTATAACATAAGCAGACCATTAATGCATATGTCTACTATGAGTAACTTAAACGCCTACGGAGAAACGCTTCATTATTGGAGAAACGTTTTGTTCCGGTTAATCGCAAGGATGTGCTCACCCACTCTGATAACTCGCGCCCACACACGGCAAGAAGAACCTGTGCCAAGGTCGGGGAATGTGTCTGGGAGAAACTCTGGCTTGACGTTTTCACCAGATCTTGCGCCAAAAGACTACTTTATTCTTAAAAATCATCTTTCCGGGAAAACACTGCAAAATGAAGATGACGTGCGACGAACAGTGAGTGACCCAGTCCTTTGCCTCAAAACCGGTGACTTCTTTCAGCGGGGGATTCAACAACTAGTTGACATGTGGTAGAGTGTTGTGGAGTCCGATGGAAACTATTTACCTGAATAACGGTAGTGTTCAAGATAAGTTGTCGTTCTTTTCCTTACGGTGAAAAAATACATTACTTATACAATAAGCTGATACACACATAATAGTAAAAGAAAGGCACTGGAAATATTTTAGAGAAATGTCGAGTATACCTCCCTTCATAAACTCCTATTATCAGTTGGCTGGACGCAACTCGAGAAACACGAGAATTGAATCGTCATCAATCGGAAATGATTTACAACTCTTTGTCCAAACAGCGATCACTAAAACCCTTCGTTATCAGATGATTATGTCAGGGAGCTTTAATATGTAATCACTTTTACACCATTTTTTACTTAATCGTAATAAAGCGCCTAACAATTTTGCTAGATATTTCAGACCAGTTACCTCCATGATATAAGCGATCTTAAAATCTAGATGTAAATAATAATTCAATGTTAACTGATGTGCAGATTCAAAATACGCTTCTAAATGATTAAATAGTTCAAAGGAAAATCATTTTGCAAAATATTTCCCTCTTGTACTGAGGGCAATAATTGAAAATATGTCAGAAAACATGCGGAAACATTTAACAGATGTCACGATGTGTTATCAAAATATATTACATATATTGGCAAAGGATAAACATGAAATAGAATGGACACAAAGAAATATTTTCATGGCTTTTATAGACATACTTAAACAAAACAATATATATACAGTTCTTTCAAATAAACATGAACATAGTTCAACAATCCAAAGTATAATACACTAATAATAAAGAGCCATTCTACTTCCTGATTGTGATACTGGTTCTGAAACAGTGTTGCGAAATTCAAACGGATAAATTTGGATTAAAAATAAATTTCGAAAACCTTAATCACGCATGATTCGCCGGTGACATAAAGTTTCAAGAACAGAAGGCTTACAAACCAGAATGGAAGGGATGAATTTGGAGAGTTCGAGATAATGAATAAAAATAACTAAAAATAAAACCAAATAATATACAATCAGCATACTGGAAGGAAAGAAATATACATCCCCGGAGAATAAGTCGATATAGTTGATGATATGTATGCAGCTGAAAACACCAAATGCAAACATGAAATAAGTAGAAGGAATATGTATGAAGCATAAAGTCTATCATCAGGATGTCGTGTCTTTACTCACTTTACCTTCTCAAGTACTTTAAAATTCATTTGATTGACTCTCTTCGATTCACAAACAATATGACGTACCGGTACGTTTAAGTATACTTCCACGAGGTGTGCCGGTAAATTTTTAAGAGCTGGCGCTGGAAAGAAGGGTTGGTTTACAGTCTGTCTCTTATGATATTTTTTTGCTATGAAAATGCCTTTCAAAACACCAGTCACATTTAAAAGATGTCGAGTCATACTTTTCTCGTGTCGTAAAAATGTCGAGTTTCGAGCCAAATAAAAAGCATTTGCAGCTACGTACTGCTTTTCTTATTCAATCAAAATAAAAGCGCGAGTGAAAGCCGTCGTAGACTTGTGGAAATTTACGATGACACTGTCTGAATTCAAGACTCTTTGTGTGCGTTGGTTTAGACGATAAAAAAATTGGTGACTTCGACTTGAAAGACAAAGAAAACCCAGGTCAACCAAACAAAAATTGAAGTTGCCGAATTGCAAGCATTGTTGGACGAAGACGATACGCAAACTCAATAACAAATAGCAGAAAGGTTGCTTGTTGGTCGCCAAACCATTTGTGATCGTCTGCATGCCATTGAAAAGATCTAGAAGGTAGGAAAATGGATACCACCTCAGATGGGCAGACAGAGGGAAAAGCGAAAAATGGTGTGTCAAGTTTTGCTTTCTCGGCATGAAAGAAAAACTCTTTTAACATCGGATCGTTACTGAAGACAAAAAATGGATATATTTCGATAATCCAAAACACAGAAAAGCATGGGTTGATCCAATACAACCATTAACATCGACCGAATCGCTTTGGAAAGAAGACGAAGCTACGCATTTTGTGGAATCAGAAAGGTGTCGTGTATTATGAGGTTCTGAAAGCAGGTGAAACAGTTAATACCGTTCGCTACCGTCAACAAATGATCACTTTTAACCATATATTTATCGAAAAGCGGCCATAATGGGCTACAAGATATGGCAAACATTTTGCAGCACGACAACACCCCATCACAAACAGAGAAAGCGATCATAGACACCATTCCTACACTTGGTGCGGAACACTTACCTCACCCGCCGTACTCACCAGACTTGGCCTCTTTTAAATCCCACTTGTTTCCATTGGCGTCTCACGTAGTTTCCATGCAACAGTTCAACAATTACGGAGATGTCGAAAAGTGGCTTCAAGACTGGACTACCTCAAAATATGTATAGTTTTCTGGGAGGGCATCCACAAATTGCCAGAGAGATAGAGAAAAATTGTGACTAGCCATGGCCTATACATTGAAGAAACCACTTTGTACCTTCCACCCACATTATACCTTTCTTAGTCAGAAAAAATAAGGAATATTAACCGGCACATCTGGTACTATAATATAAACTTCAGTTTCCTTCAATTGAATCTAAATATAAACGGCTCTTTATGAAGTCAAGCAAACAGCTATTTATTGCAATTTTTAAGAATATTATTCTTTTTTAAGAATCTTTATAAATTCATCGATATGTTGAAATAGATTGATCTCATCGTTCAAATCTATCCTCTCTTAAGATTCCATAATATTTTGATTATTGAAAAATGTGTACTTGTATATATGTTATCCTATACCTAGGATAGAAAATAACTTACGTTATTCCTCGAACTGTGAGTAAGATTGAACACTTACATAGAATAATTTGACGTTGTATCTCTTTCCTTAATAACCGTCATCACTTTCTCGTATTGTTTCAAGATTCTGTGGAATTTGCTTCGAGGGACTTTGCTTCTTACGTCGGACTGGAGACTTCTGTAACTAAATTGAGATAATTGCGATACAGAATACAAACATTTATAAGTAACACCATGTTATAATATCAAATATTTCTTTTTCTGTAAATAAAAATAAAAATCCTTCATCATTTGGTACAGATATCTTATAATGTATTTAAAAGTCTCCTTAAGGGTGACGAACAGGATATAGCTTATGGATTGATTTATTTTGTAACCTAGTCAGTAATGGTTCTTTAGGTAGCGTCATTTGAGTATTTTTATCATATAAGTTCCTCGACATGGAAACTACAATGTGAGACGTATAAACCATAGATGACACTCACAACAAAGCTTGAGATAAGTATAAAATTATATTGTTGTCGGTTCTTAGAAAAAGCAAATACTGAACTTTGTTTTAGACTCTAATATTAGTTGACAGAGTATGCGCTTATAGTTTAGATTTAATTTGTTTTATAAAGGTTTTTCTATTTTTTATCAAAAAAAGCTTTTACCAAGTTTGTAACGAAATTTGTTATTATTTGTACACTTATATTACAAAACATGAAAAGAACTTTGTGAACTGCTGAATAAGTTTTGCCGAGAATGAGTGTAACCATGGTATTTAATGCGTATTGATTCCTATTATATAATGGAAGAAAATGATTTAAAGAAAATTTATCAAATCTAACTTAAATCTTGAAATTCAATTTCAACAAAAATATATCCACAAAATATTCTCCTTGCTTCACTTTCACTTCATTCATCTCTCCGTCTAACTGCTTGTCAGAAGTGTAGACTTCCACGTCGATTGGAAACAACCTCTGTACTATCACGTACGAGAGTTATATTTTAAGGGTGGAACTTAATATTTTAATAAGAAAAAACTGTAAATTATGAATTCAAGATAGAGTGCCAGTAAACTAACCACCATGCGAAGGGTCACTTCCAAAATCATAGAATCTGATTAGTTTCAGCCCAACCCATGTTGTAAATGTTAACAAAAATTTCTAATAACAATAATAATAGTGCTAATTATGACTAAATCGTAGCATTAACTTTCGTTGTAAACACAATTTTGCATTTTTAGATGTTATTCACGAATGTGTTTACCAAACAGGGTTACAGAGTCGCCACCGTTCCGGATTCTCTCGGGACCGATTTTCTGCCCATGGACCCGCGTCCCAATTCAACGTTCGTTGGGACGCAGATTGCCCTGATTTTCACCGTTCAGAGTTAAAGCGGTAAAAAATATTTTAGTATTCGATACTTTCAGTGGTAGACATACAATTATGATTTTAGTTTTATGTATTCCTTTTCTTCTTTGAGCCCTAATACAAGATGATAAAGTATTATTTTACGAGCTATAGCGCCTCCTCCGACACATGTTTTAAACTTGAATTTTATATAGGCCAGTCTAGTAACATTATACTTCGTCCCCGTCACGATTCGCCTTTAGCTGCTAAAAATCCACATCCATGCCCCTGCCGGGACTCTAACCCGGGACCTTCGAGCCGATGGCCTACCCCCGCAGACCGCTCGGCCACCCGGCCGACTACGACACTTGTTATTCAGTTCTTAATCTCAGTAGATTCAGTATAAAGTGGAACCCAAATGTAAAGTTGTCGGAAAAGTATTCATTTTGAGGGCTCGTTGTCTCTGCATATTTGCTTGTGCTCGTTACTTTGGAACTATGCGATTGATTTCAGTTTCTATAATTGTATATGAATAAGAAAGACCTTTTGGATACGTTATTAAGAATTACAGGCTAATTTCAAAATTTATCTAACATCTAACATGAAGATATTATCTTTTTTAAGAACGCCAATTTTTAATGCCTTAAATTGTAATATTTGTCTTAAAGTCACATTCGCGGAATCATCTTTCTAATTGAAGGATGGAGGAAAATTGTATAAATGTAACCAAATAATCTTAGCTATATAATCTATAAGAAAAACCTAGTTTATTTTAGCTAGATCGGTAGTAATTTTTAGTTTCAGAAAACGTTCCAGGATGGATGAACCATCGACTCGAATCAAGGAATCTTATTGGGAGAAACTTCATAACACAAATAAAAAAAAACAAGAAAACTGACTTTTCTATCCTAATAGATTAAAGTGCTTAAAATGTCGTAAATGCTTATAACGAGTATAATAAAGTAACATGAGTGTTGTCGGCTAACATCCTTTACATTTTCAACGCTAATAATTTCCTTTATCGATTCGTTCTACAGGATGCAAAAAAAAACTATTTTCAAGATTGAATTATGAACTTTTTTCTGTGAAAGTACCCCACTCTATGTACTGATATCTCCAGATGCCCTGTACAGGGTCTGTTCCGACTTTCTTGAATAAAAAGATGGCAACCCTGGTTACATAAACCTTCTAGTGCAAAAATATTTACATATCTATGTTCAATATATAAAAAGCGCAATCTTAGTGGAAAATACTATGTCGGATTGGCATTACTTTCTAACTAAATAATATTAGTATTATTAACTATTAAAATAGTCTTATTAAATTATTAAAGATTCGTAACACTACTTAGAAAATTTCTTAAACACTTATTTTATTCGATAAATTTAATATATTTATATAACTTACCATATGCAAGCTTTATTTGCGGACGATACTACTTAACGTCTGTTATTATCTTCCTTATTGTTTGAATAGCAAGAATCACATGCATTGTTGCATTACGTATAACAGTAACTTAATGTTCTATTTAAAGATTTTGCAACTAGAAATTAAATACGTTTGAAACTTCACGTAAATTTGGCAGCTTTTGTTCGCAAAACAAAACAAAACTTACATTTCACAGTAATTTTTCAACTGTTGTTTAAAGTTCAAATTTCGACGTTTCTAGTACGGAAGAATCACAAGTAACAACTTAACAGAATCAAGAAAATGTGTATCCTATGTTCCTACAGCATTTTGAATATAAGGAGGAGCATAAATCAAAAGGTAGAATGTTTTAGAATTATTCGTAAATAAAAGTCCCGAAAGGTATAATATCCACATTTAAGGCTGTAATGATTTGGGGTCTCCCCTTCTAACCATTCCATTGGAAATTAAATCTTTAATAAATTTTGATCATTAATTTACATTGAGATAGCAAAACTTATGGGATATTCACCTAATATCTGGTCAGGTCCCTCTGGCCTTGCGGAGCGCAGCGACACCGCGTGAAAGTGAGTTTGCATGTCCTTGGAAAACTTTCAAAGGCAGTTGACACTACACGATCAACAGAGCGGAAACCAATTGCGACGTGTTCTTGGGTTGAGGATCCAGTGTACGGAGATTAAGTTCAACGGCATCCCAGATATGCTCGTTGGGGTTCATATCAGGGTTCCGGTATGGCCAGCTCAGTCGTTATACCTTCCTGCATGCTTTTCGATGTGGTTGCGCATTGTCATCTTGAAAGACCGTAAGGTCGTCGGTGTGTTGAAAGGTTAAAATCGGGTTTGAGATGGTCTCCAAGTAGCTGAACGATAAAGCGAACCATTCAACGTGTCTTCCAGAACAACCAGAGGGCCAATTCCATACCAGAAAAGCGCGCTCGAGACCATGGCCTGTCATGCCGGATCCATCGCTTCATGAGATATGCGCCACAAGCAGTACCTCCCGTCGGCATGATACAGTTAATACCATGATTCGTAGGACCTGCTGACGTTACGCCACTGTTGCAGTGTCCATCCCAAGTGATTGATGGCAAATACAATCCGGAATGTCCGATGACGCGGGGCTAGCAGTGACACCCGTGTAGAGCGACGGCTTCCATACCCGATGGAATGCATGTTCCGACAGATTTTCCACCGGGAAATGCTTCTGGCGCTGTCAGTGTTGAATTAGGCCGTGATTTCTCAGATTGTTGCCCTCCTGTTTCTGTTGACCATTCGTCCCAGGTGTCGTCGGTCTCGGTCATTGAGGACGGCTGGACGCTCGATATGGTGTCTGTTGTGGATTGTGACGGTTTCATACAACCATTTTCAGTACACTTGAACGTGTGAAGCAGAATTCCTGCACCACCGCCAAATCGAACTTTCGATGCGTCGGATACCCACCATCATTCCCCGTTCAAATGCTATCAAATCACGGCGACGTTGCATTTCACATGAATCACTCACACAGCCAATTTTTGTAATGTCTCACACACAACTGGAGACGTCGCGGAGCCCTGCAAGGAGCGTGGACTGCATTGTCCCCAGCGACAAATGATGTTGTCCCCGTATGGCCCAAGTAGCTTATTTTAAATTTTGAGATTTTAACTAAAGAGGCTAGGCAGTCGTCACTTCATTAACGATCCCTTATTCCTTTTAAATATCAGTTCTACGAGAAAAATCTAACCTTTTAAAAACTCCCCATAAAAAGTGAATCAGTTGATCTCAACTTCAAACGGATTCTGAATTTTTTAAACACAGAAAACGTAAAATAGGCACACAAATCAATCTTCTTTAGGTATTCAAATATGGCGTCTTCGTCCTTTATTCTACCGAGTTTAAACACCCTTATCGCACCCTGGTGGAATTTATTAGAAATTTATTTTCTGTTCACCGAGGGAACAAATTTTCGGAGCACAGTGCGTTTTACATTAATTAACGACCTGAATTAAATATTTTTGTTTGTGATTTTCAGTTTGTTTTCGTAATGAACTGAAGATTAATATGTAGTCAATTTTAGAAATAAAAAGCAGAAAACAATACACACGAAACAGATAAGAGCGGACAGTCTACGGAGGGGATAAACGATATATTCCATTCTCTCTTGCTGAAGAAAATAAAATTAATTTAAGTTCACGTTATTGTATAGGGCCAGAGGAACTGGTCAGAACCTGTTATAAGTCAGAAAAACACACATACTTTACGCCATATGAAGTGGAGCCGCAGCTGTCGTATGCGTGTTTCACTGCTCAGTGCAGCATGATGAAACATTATTATGTACTGACAACCTGTGAAGTAGAATCAACTTCAGAGCCACAGAGTATTTCTCTGATTTGAAAACTTTAGTGCAAATCACCAGAGTGCACACGTTTAGGAAAGTAGAAGGAGCAAATCGAGACTGGATAACAACGCTTTACAGGGGCCTTGAGGTATTTCTCATCAAGTACAGCAAATAGGGAAAGTGAAAAAATGAAGATGTGGGTACAACATTAAATGTGGAGTGTGTACAACATTAGGGCCTGCAAGCCCTGCAAGGAAAGTGAGCACGAGGCTTTAGGGAACCAAGTTTTATCTTCGTCGAAATATCCTTACCTAGATTTGAACGGTCTTTCAGTGAACATGTAATCACTAATAGATCCTTCCGCTACCTGGCTTCATAAAAGCATTATATTAGTAATTCAATCGAGCACTCACCCGCAGAACCCAGTCGGAAACCGTAAGGGGTCAGAACTAGACACGAGCCTAGCGGAGGTGGGGATACAAATCTAAATAATTTTTACAATCATTTTATTTTCAATCTGATCATATTTCATTCAATGTGAAAAAGTATTTACGTCAGTTCCTTTAAAGCAATGACCATTGGAAAGTAATAATACATAAAATATGATTGAGATTTCCGAATCAGCTTCCTACAAACTCTAGAAGACATCGTTGCATGTTTCTTGAATGGAAACAAACTTCCACTATTAAGCTCCGTAGTTTTATGATGATGCTTTAAATGTGCCTGGATGATATACTGGATTGCAAGCACGGATTCGTCCACTAAATAAGTTCGCTATCTATGTTTTCTCTGCTGCATACAGCCTGAACTTGGTGGGAGTAAAAACATCGGTTTCTGCAAATCGTTGGAATCTTCTGGCATCGTCTTTAGAAGATCACGTTGGAGTCAAACACGAAATTGCTGTCATATTTTGATGCTGTTGTTGCTCTCCATAAAGGTTAAGAGAAAGTAAAAAAATGCACTAAATTCTACATCAACTGATTGACCAAGAATTGAACATAACGATGGCTTCAGAAGAATGGATCAAGAAAATGAAAAATACGGAAGAGATCTCACTGACAACGCTTAAGAACGACATTATTAAATCTCACTGACAACGCTTAAGAACGACATTATTAAAACAGTAAATGAAACAAATAAGATCCTGCAATCGTCAAAGGTGAAATACTTGTTACCGTGAAGCTTATGGAGTCTCAGAATTAGTTTATCCATTACGTTAGAAAAAAAATTCAAAATAAATTGAAGGTATCCAGATTTAAATTATAGTAATGTCAAGAAACGGGGACAAAAGATAGGTCAAAACATACGTATTGATGTTGATACGTATTGATAGGTCTAAACGTATTGATACGTGTTGATAGGTCAAATATACGCATTGATAGGTCCAAACGTATTGATACGTATTGATAGGTCCAAACGTATTGATAGGTCAAATATACGTATTGATAGGTCCAAACGTATTGATAGGTCAATGATACGTATTGATAGGTCCAAACGTATTGATACGTATTGATAGGTCACAACATGAAAATCTTCTAAGCAAAAGTGAACTATTCAGGGTAGAAACGTTCTTCTTTTGTTCTGGGCTCTTTGGTCTTTCACCTGAAAAAGCGTGGAGAAGTTTATTTACCAATTGAAAATCGGTTTCCTTCTTTCATCAATTAAAAACAATTTATTCTGTTCGGCCAAACTAAAAGTGTTAAAACTTGACGTGTGTATCACATACATTTTGATTATGTTGATCTCTTAAACGAATGCAAACATCTGAAGCACTACATAATTCTTCTTCAGAAACTTTTCCTCTGATGTATACAAAATAATTGCAAGTAATTTGAAACCTATATTTGCCAACGTTGAAATTGCAGTCAGAGTGTTCATGTGTATGATGGTGACCAACTGCATGTACAGAGGAACATCAATTTTCCAGATTGAAACTTACAAAAAAGAAAATCACATTCGCAGCCCTATGGAGCAGGAACATTTGAACTTTCCTACAGTTTTGTGTAAGTATAATGTCAATTGACTTCGTGAAAATAAATAAATCAGTTCTGTGCAAAGAAAGTTTGCAAACGCTTGTGTTGCTTTATAATTCATACTAACGTATTTCCATCTGTAAGTTACCCATTGAAATATCTGCTGAAAATATATCTTAAGTTAGCATTATTGAGTCATTTAATACTCTGGTGAACAACGGGCTTATTTCAGATAAATAGAGACGTGAACTTCATCGTTTATTAGTAAAATGTAACTCAAATACTGCTCATTTATTCTTGATCTGCAGTTAAATAAAAGTTCGAAAAATGTGTATGTTTATTTTATGAATATTAAAATTTACGTCAGAATGCAATTACGTATATCGTTTCCACAGGTAAGAGCGCCAGTTTTTTGATCTGTCCAGCGACCCACAATGATGTTTGACGACTCTTCTTACGTTCGGTAGAACTCACAGTTCAATCTCAACACTCGCGCTGGGTGTAGTGTTGACACTAATACTATTGCATGGTCTTGGTATCCACTGAATATTGTGAGAAGACAACTTCGGATTTTCATTATATTTTAAAGCTGATCAAGTTTTCTAAACGGCCAGCCATTGATTTAGACTTTAAGGCTAAATATTTCCTGCAAAAAAAAATTCGTTCGTGACACATTTGTGGAGCAACTGAATTTTGCTGGAGAGGTGAAAAATTTCCGGCGATTAAGGCAACGTCTCGCATCAAATTCATTTGCTCCCGAAATTGATTATGATTTACGACATACTGTTCGGATATGGTGATTATTTCGGTTACTTCTTGTTATTACAATGAAGGTATCAGTCCCAGCATCCTAAAGGTATTTTTACAATAAAGTATCTAAAAGTGGTTACTCAATGCTGTAAACTTTCTCGTGTTAAAACCATCATGTGCTATGCACAAATTGAGGAAATATATCGAAAGTTGTTTAAAAAGTTTCTGTCCTTGGTTAATGTTCTACCGTGGACAACAGCCAACACAAAACCCTCAAGTGGAATAAAATACGAAAGAGAATAGTGACCGGAGGTATGAATAATTCAGACTTAGTAAGTAACAACAGACTGCTTTATGGTTAGGTATCAAAGTTACTTTCTGAACGACAGGGTGTTGGAAAACAGGGCTGCAAAAATGAAAGTGGCTTAGCCTTTTAAAAATACGAAATTTTGATCCAAGATGACATATTCAGCAATATTAGTATTTACTTTACCAGAGAGAAACAAGATGGGCTTTAATTTATTCCCAATAAAATAGATATTTTCCTCTATATCTCTAATTTTCAGACATATGTTACTCATAATATTTTGACTCTTGGTTCCCTATATCTGTTGATAATTATTTATAGCTAATTCAGTTTAAAGTATATGCGAGTTGGAAAGAAACAAAGCGCAAATTGAAGTCTTAATTACGAAGAAGAGATTTAGTAGATCATCTTCCGATGTCTTAATGAAAATGCTGAGATCGTACATGTTGACTGATTGGAGAGAGAATATGAAAATTTTAGTAAAAACTTAGATGGAATATTTAATGCAGAACCAAATATTTTACTCATATATCATATCTGAAAGTTCTTCAAATAAAAGTTGTGCAAATATGCAATGCTGGTTGTCCAAATGAAAAATTGGAGGACTATTTTGTAGCCACGAAAAGGTAATTCCAGTGTCACTGCAATTTCTTCCATCACTATTGGTAGATACTTTACTTGTTCAACAGCTGAATAGTGTCATAGTAAACTACCTTCAAATTACATTGTATAAAACCGTATTCATTTGAAACCATGCTCTTATTCAGAAATCAAACTTGAAATTTAATATGAAATATGAGAAGAGCAAATGTGGAATAGAAGAAAACAATGTCAGGAGGACTCAGAGGAAAGTTATGAAGAAGTTAACTACTCTATACATCAGAAGAAAACTAGTTATAAGGATCTCTCAAAATTCGTAATGTATTAGTCACTCCTAATACATTTATAGACTGTCGCAGATTATATTTTCTCATAGTTATAAGTTAGAATCTAGATGGAACAGAACATAATAATTTATCGTATCGCAACTGGAAAACATCTATAAGAAATTATTCCTCAATAAATATAGAATGTGAATAATGAATTCTGCTAATGATCCTGTATCTATAATTGAGTAAATAATTGCTTGTTAAGTATTGCTACTTGTATTTTTACACAACGTTTCACTAATAAATAATGTGAAAAGTATTATTAGACTTGAACATTAGTCTAGAAATGTACGGTAGAAATTTTGTGTAACAAATTTATTAGGCGTTTTGGTGTGAGTGAGGCAGTATGTATTTGTAATTTCTATTAAATATAAACTACAATTACTTACACTACGATGAACAGACGTCCGTTTTTAACGAGAATATACTTACCTTCGTCATATGTTCAGTTGTCCCCGAAAATTGTGCAATGATCGCCGAATGTCTTTTTAGCGCCCATATTAATACGAAAGTATAAAAAAGGCATACAAATGGTCCTGTCTGTCCGTCTCCTCTGATCCCAGTAATTACAAGTCAGAGAGATATAAGCCACATACCGCTCGATTCCTCATAGATTGAAAGGGTGAGGAAAACTTTAACCCTCTAGCTGAAGTGACTTCCAATAATTGCTGGTCAGTAGATAAAAACTAAGCAGAATGTACTCACCATGATCATCTTTATGCTGTCTTTCAAATTTTATTGTTTACCAACAGGTAGCAGGTGAAGAGTGGTTTTTCGCTGTGAAAAGACGCATTAACGGATGAGAGGAACAGATTTGTAACAGAAGAATAATTGTTCTTGCTAAGACTTACTTCCGGATCTTAATTGTAAAGAATTCTGAATTAGTCAGTTGTTTAAAAATCCTAAGCTCTTGAAATAATCTTACTCTTCGGAAAAATACAAGAAAATAAACAATGTTTTCCATTAGGAACCCTGTACTTCACATTACGCAAATTGTTAAAATGGCTACAAAACTATGTCAAGAATAACATTCTTAAAAGTGGTAAGCCCCTATCTACCTAACATGCCTTCAAACATTACTGATCCAATGAAATCTATTACCAAAGAAAGCCTGCAAAGATTGTGCAAATAGAGAAAAAGAATTCTGTAATAGAATTGGGAGGTTATCCTATCAGATCCCTATGTACTACTTACAATACGTGTTTACTTATCTCTAAGGGGAATAGAAAGCAGGTAAAAAGATATAGGAACATTATTTTCTTCATTTCTGGGTATATTTTAGCAAGGACATAGAGCAAAGTTCATCAACATCTTATTCGAAGAGCGTGATTCACTGAAAAATGTCCTGTTTGGTAGACAGCATAAGGTGTTGTCTAATATGGTAACGAGGTATATTTTGGATATAAATGCAATTTCGATAGCACTACATAAAAAGAGCTATATATCAATTTTTAGGGCTGACAACCCTGCATTGCAACGTGGTAGTAGCAATCAGACTCTTTCTCTTTATAACAAAATCTTTATAAGTACAATAATAGTATCCATACTAACATTTTCTACTTTTAAATATATATTTGCGATGCGTTTGAAATCCTTTATTACGCAAACGGAAAGTTTGTAGAAAGTTTTACACAAATTGTTTTAAACCTTTCTGTATTATATTTTCATTCAACCTAGCTCATCAGTTATAATGCTAGCAAGTGTTTTAATTTCGAATCATGAACTCACATGTTTAGTAGCCTTTTTCAGCTCTTTCATGTGAAACATGCTTGCCTATTTTTGCAATGCGTTAGGTAGAGCAAAGTTGGACAGTTATGCTATTGTTAGCTTTCAATAAACTAGCATTAAAATTTCTGCGACAATTTGGTTTATTATAGTTGTATTTAAACATATTTTCTTTATATTAGATTCAGAGGCAATTCCCCCTCATGCCCTCATGAATTCGCCCATGGTAATAACTCTTATTTACCAAATCTACAATCTAAAACTATTTACAAAGTCCTAAGCAATAAATGCACACTATGTTGTCCACTCACGATATTAAGTAAAATGAATGTTTTCCTCGTAATGTATTTTAGTATAATGTTTTACTAATTACACTAAATACAAAGTAGAAAGAAATAAACTACATAAGCGGATAAGGCCATAGGAAATAATAAACTTTTAACTGACAGCGTACAGTAATTACGCCTGTACTGATGTCTCTCAATTTTCTATTTGAGTTTATATCCGCACAAATCGAATCGACAATTCTCGTTGTTACCCACCAATTATATTATATCTCTGTCCAGGGTATAGATTTAAACAAGTTGGAGATCCAATTCTACTAATAATCACAAAGGATGCGGTCCCTTGATAGTATTTTAGTCACGCTGATAGTAACCTCACATCCTATATTTGCCTTGTACTGCTCGGTACAATGAACTGTACGGTACGATAAACTGTACGAACTTAGGCACGGGAGCGTACACAAAACGCACCCTTGTAATTTATTTAAAGTTAGGAATGCGGGGGAGTATCGAAACTGCATCCTAAAACGAAGGAATTTAATAATATCCTGGCTAAAATGTATTATGATTTTATGTACCTTTATGAGAGAGCTGCAAAAACACAAACGTCGGATATACCTATGTTGTTAAATGTAATATGTAATGAATGTAACTAAAATTTACGTTAATCAATACAAAACCTTAATATGGAGACAATCTAACGAAATGTCCGATGTTGAAACGAACTAAATTGTATTTATTATGCTGATGTTCAAAATTTAGTTTTTCTCTTTTTGTTATAGTCTTTTGTTTGATGGGATAGGAATTTATGTGCAATGATGCTCGACAGAGGTCAATCAAAACTGGTGTTCTTGGTACACCGAGAAAATGATATTACAATGTAAATTCATGAATGGATAAGAAAGTGAAACAAGAATTATGTAATATATATGTTTAGCTAAGCTCGAACCAAATTGTTTATGGCCAAAAATGATTCATGACCTGTTTGATAATAATTCTATCATTAAGATGGTAACTTTGAAAGTACATGTAAAAGAGTGTTTGTGGTTACACTAAGATATACACATGAACATATTATTTTAAGCTGTTAAAATGTTTTGTTTTCGTTTTGTTTATTTCTTCTTCGTTGGCTACTCTTCATGAGCCTGCCTTAACGAGGACAATTGAGGCCAAAGTTACAGGTTCTACATTAAACTATTAGACAAAGCCATTACATTTTCTTCTTAAGCATACAAGGTGATGTTTTCCGAGACTTTGGGTACCACTTTGATCCTGAGAATGACTTAGCGAAACGTCGATGTGAGATTCTTCCAAGTTCCAATAGGTGTAGCAGACTGTGACAAACGAATTTATATATATATATTAACAGCTATCGTTTTTAGGCCAGATTACCTCATGTCCATCTTCAAGTAACATACAATAGCATATATCTTGCACTCAACTTTGACCAATGTCAAGAATACAATACGAACAGCACACGTATAGCTTTATAGAGATAGTTACATTTTATGCAGATTTTTTTTTTCGGATAAGCATGTTAGATAATTTTACCAATCCTTTGAAAAAAGGAATGAATAAGATAAACAGTGTCTTTACTAAGATCAAATAGGAGGCTTTCGAGAGATATTGGCTTCCTGATATTAGTACGGTACAGAGCCTTTAGCAGAGAATTGCGGTTAGCTTTATATTTGCTGCAATGAGCAAGGACATGAATAAAGTCCTGTTCAGCTAACATGCATTCACACATTGGAGAGTCACTACAGCCAATCCTGTGCATATGAGCTTTAAGACGCGTATGATTAGTACGCCCACGTAGAGTAGTTATCAATATTTTACGAGGAATTTGAAATTTAGAAAACCATGGATAGTTGTCATGCACATTAAAATAATTATTAAAAAGAGAACCCGAAAGAGAAAGCTCGTTTAATAATGCAGATCTGTCTTTCTGCTTAATGACGTTTAAAACAAGAGGGATAGTGTATTTCCAGTATCTCCGTGTTTTAGTAATAGAAGGTAAAGAAGTACTAGAACGAGCTAAGCTATCAACGATAGCCGGAGAATACAGCGGATTACCATAGCATATGACCTTTCCATGCGCTGCTACGTAGGTAAAATGAATTGTTTTACCCAATTTGAGGTTAAGATAGTACATTTCTAAAAGATCAAAGATAATAGGATGGGATTTAAACAGATCACTGTAGTTCCTTTGTATTGAAAGTAGAGCACTTTGAGAATCAGTGAGGATTAATATTTTCTTATTAGGGAGAAGCAAAGAATACCCTCACGCCTTGTAAATACCAAAGCATTCCAGATAATAAATATTAAAAGAAGATTCCAAGCGATACTTGAGAGAATAATTTTTCTGAGGGTCATAGACAGCACACCCAGCTCCATCCTTATTCTTACTACCATCAGTAAAAAGAAAAGAAAAATCTTCCCATCTCGATTTGTAGTCTTCTATTGTTGGGTAACAGGAGAAATAAATATCCTGTAAAGTTTCAAGCGGGCAAGTAATTTTATAAATAAGCTCTTTCCTCGGTCTGTGTATACAACGAATCTGATTCCCATATTGCCTATTTATTTCTAACCAAATATTCTCCGAATTATAGCTTTCTAATTTCAGATCCTCTTCGAATAAATCTACAAAAGGATGCGAAGGTGAATTTAAAGTCTTAATAAGGAATTTAGAAGCTCCTTTGAGTCTACGATAACGAAAGGTAGAGATATAAGACTCTAAATAGGTCGGGATATTGGGATTATTCTTCATAACTCCAAGCGCTACTCTTATTGCCTTTCGACAGATTACTTCTATTCCTTCACAAACTCTTTTCGAAAGAAAAGGTAAAACCGAAAGACCATACTCTACATTAGGAATGAAATATTTTTTTAAAAATAACAATAGAATTGACTGTGATCCACCAAAAGTAGTAGTCGCTAAAGATTTTAAAATATTCAAGATCTTCAAGTCTTTGGAAAGAACTAAGTTGCCGTGAATACACATATTAAGTTTGACATCAAAGGTAACCCCAAGGTATTTAACTCTATCTGTGATAGGAATATTTGTTATTCTAATTGTATTTGGTCTTTTAAATCTACTATAAGGAGGGAGGAAAGTGAGAAGACTTGATTTTTCCTCCGAAATACCCAAGTTGCGCTCTTTCAACCATGAGTCTACGGAATTTATAAGAATTTCCAGTTCCATGAACCAGTCTTTAGATTTATCATCTGGCACCATTATACACAAATCATCCGCATACAGAATGAATCTGAAAGGGGGAGGGATAATCTTATTAATCTCTGAAAGATAGATATTGAAAAGCAGAGGACTAATCGCCGATCCCTGTAGTATCCCTACATTTATCTGTATTTTACTACTTATACCGCCGTCCATATAAAAATAACCGGTACGAGAATGAAGTAAGTTCCAAAGGAGACGAAGGTAAAAATTAGGGAATTTCAGGTATGATAAGAAATTAATTAAAATAGGAATGCGAATGGAATCATATGCATGTTTGACGTCTGTGAAAGCAGCATGAACAGGATACCCCTTGACGAAGTTGTTGGCTACAAATAATCCTAGGGTTGCTATGGCGTCGTTAGTACCTTTGTTTTTTACGAAAAGCGAATTGGGATGGCAGAAACTTGTTTTCTGCTTCAAGGAACCACTCCATTCTACTAAGAATACATCTCTCAAATACTTTTAAGACGTTAGACGTTAAACCCAGCGGACGATAATTACTGCCTTTAGAAGCATCCTTACCCGCTTTCAGAATGGGATAAATTAGTTGATCAGTCCATTCTACCGGAACCTGGCCTGTCAATAACACCGCGTTGAAAATGGTACACAACCACCTAACACCTATTTCTGGTAAGTTTTTCAATGATTCAGCAGGAATACCATCCAGACCTGGACAAGGATTTTTTTTATTTGAATTAATTGAGTGAGTTCTCTTACCGAAATAGGTTGATAAAGGACTTCACCAGCTCGACTTTTTGTAGACCACGTAAAATTAAAATCCGGTATCTGAATATTTTCGTCAAAACAATTAGCACTGAACTTTCTAATGAATTCGTCCTGCCACGAAGCGTTAAAACTGTGATGAGGAGACTGCTTGTTAGATCTGACACTACGCAAAATTTCCCAAATTGTAGAGATTGGAGTTTTGGGATGCAACAAAGAACAGAAAGAATACCATGCCTTACGCTTCTCTTTCTTGACCTTTCGTTTCATTTTTGCTATCATGTGTTTATAATTAATAAAATTGCTTACAGTAGGACTTTCTAGAAAATTAAAATAACTGAGCTTTTTTTCATTCCAAAGGACCTGACAGCTTGCGTTCCACCATTTCAAACCCTGACTGTTAATTTTGTGATTTCTATTAGGAATATTAAGAGGACAAGAAAGATTGAGAGCAGTAACCAATGTACTTGAAAATGTTGTATAGCTTTCCTGGACCGAACGGGACTTGGGTATTTTATTATCAATAAGATAAGTAAAACTTTGTTGAAACACTGACCAGTTAGCGGACCCTGTACACCACTTACGAAGAGGGCGTTTAACATGGAAAAACTGACCTTGGTGAGGGGACATAAAATCAATGACACAGGGGTAATGGTCGCTAGTATATATGTGATCCAGGGTATACCAAGTTACTTTAGATCCCAAGGAAGTAGAGCACATCGCAAGGTCAATCGACGAAGGCGTAGTCCCATTTGCTGGTCTATGTGTAATACTGTTATCATTTAAGATCACAGATGTCCATAAAATCCCTAACTTTTCTTCGTAGTGAACAGGTAAAAGGGTGACCAGTCTCCTGTAATTTAGCGTTAAAATCTCCCACCAAAAGGGAAGTGTCATTAGTGATGGAACATATCTGCGTGAGAGACTCTAAAGAAATGTACTTCTTACTTGACCCCGAAGGGATATAAATTGAAAAAAGAGATATAGGCCCTGTACCGGACTTAAACCGAACACCGCAAATCTCGATACCAAAGCGTTCCGTGAGACTTAACGTAGAGGGAATTTCGATTTCTTCCCAAATTAACGATTGATGTATAAGTATACCTACTCCTTTTAAACTATCATTATACCCGTTAGTAACATAATTATAACTAGGTAGCTTTATACATGCTTTCTCTTTTCCCCAGATTTCTGACAAGCAGATAATATGGGGATTAATTTCTTGATTAATTTTAACAAGAATATTTTTCTAGCCTCGAAAGACCGAACGTTCCAGTGTACAATACGTATCTAACTATTTAGGCGATAAGAGAACTATATATATATAAATATTAAAAAACAAAACAACAACTAATAAATACTAACATGCTTTCCCTTTACAAATATTGCTCATAGACCCAGGAGAATGGACACATTATTCATTATCGTTTTGCAGTGTAGAATCATAGTTTGACCTACTGGATCAGAAAAGTCGTCAGTGAAGTTGTTTAATATACTAGACGCAGCTGCCATCATACTACGAAGCGTATCATTGAAAACCATGGGGTTGATGAAGGTAGGGTTCATGCCTACACCAAATTGAGCATCAGAATGATTTCCATTGCCAGTATTACAGAGATGTACCATAGGCTTTTTAGAAATATCTCGAGGTAAAGTATTTTGTCCCAGAGCTCGTTCAGAAATGCGATGAGAAGAAGTCACATTAATTGAATTGGGTCTCTTAGAGGAATAAGACCCCACAAAGTCCAATGAAGCGTTACCATGACTACCATTAGTGTGTTCCTTAGGTAGAGAACCAGGCTGTTGCAACCAGCTGTTCAAATGAAATAAATTGCGTTGCGCAATAGTACCAGGTATTTTCTTATTAGCAGTCTAAACAGATTTGCTAGAGTGGCTTTCGCTACCCTAGGCCAAGTTTGTTTTACAAGTTGGGTGTAGCCACACCTGATGTGCATTAAGCCCAGGTTCTCAAAGCAGACACTTCAACTATCTTCGACTACGTTTTGAAAAGGACCTATAACCTGATCATCGCAGTAAAGATCTCAAGCTCAGTTAGCCGAGGGCAAAGTAATAATTTCGATAACGTTTTTAAGTATACAATATACCATTTACAACGCAAGAATTAGATTTCCCAATACTGACAACTGCTGTGCTTAGGTACGGGAAATCTTACAGTACTTTTATATTCTTACGAATAATGTTTATGCTAAGTTTGGCGCAAATAAGTCTAACTGAAGGAAAGCTATTTGAATAGTTGTTTGGCTATGTAGTTGTAGCAATGACTTATCGTCTTTGGACTTCCCGTTATTCATCACAAATTGTTTATAAAGTAAGTATCAACTATATTATACAAAATTATTTTGTGTAATTCTAAATGTATGTTTTATGTTCCATCAAAAATGAAATTGGTTATAACTTAAAGTGGTGAGATAAAGGAAGTTCGACGTAAAACATTAAATTTCGATTAAAATGTCCTGAATAAGATGATCACAGATTGTCATTTAACTGTTTGCTAGCAGATGGTGCAGATGTTATTGAAAATTAGAACTCAAAGTATAGAACTAACGAAACTTTACCATGAAATTATTAGTTTAGATGCAGAAGAAGAAAACATGGTTCTAGAAAAGTATTTCTTACTACGGACTTATTCTTATTCTTTTCGAAAATATTTATACTTAACTCAAACTCCTGCAACTAGTTGAAGTAAGTAGGTATTACTGTTGCTTGTTAAATGGAAAAGCTGCATGTTTTGCCATTCGCGACGTATTAGGCTATAATGTCAGCGAGAGACTGTAAAACTGGAGTAATTACACTAGTTAATAATGAGAAAACTGTTCTCTTAATTTTAGGTGTCCTGGCTGTATTTCGTTGTGCTGAAGTCACAAATATTGTTTAAAATGCCGCGCCACAAACCAATTTGTTACAAATTGCGTGAACATAAGTAAAGAAGATAAACATTTTACATTCGCAGTTACAGCCTTGTTTACAAACCGTGAAGCAAATAAATTGTTGTTGTATACAAATGTGGTGTGCTGGGAAAGGGTTGCATTTTGGAGTGGATGATCAATGTGATCTCCATCTTGAAATCTACTATATTGGCTAGAGATGTTTATTTTTCAAATACCAAGTAGGTCGTGTAGCATAATGAAATAACAGGAGAATATTCAAGAAAGACATACCCGGTATTACATTTGAGATACCTTTTACCATTTCGGAATTATAGTAACTCAAAAATTTGCAGTACATATGCTCATTTATCCAGCAGAGTCTTTTCTACAACACCGTAACTCAGGTCAAATCTAACACATGGACAACATGGGAACATTCTCATGTTGATACATATGTCACACGACCCATCAGCCATTTAAACAATTGACATCTATCCAATATGACAGATTACAAAATGACTGCCGTGTTGTTAATCTTCAAATGTATACCCTAGACACCATTCGACATTTGTGTACTACAATATTTCCGTTCCTCATCGATCTGTGAGAAACAAGGCTGTAATATGTGTCCACTCATATACCAAGCGGCAAGTTTTCAGTGAAGATAACAGACACCGTAAGAAGGAGGTCAACTCTGATGCGATGAAATGATCTTTTGGGAACATTCCCGTGTTGATCAATATGTCACTCCATGCACTTCCTATTTTAAAGATATTTCCATCCAATGTGGCGGATTTCTAACCTTGATACTGTGCTCATGTATTCCATGTACTGTACTGGAAACATGTAACCAAACCACACCGCTCTTTATTTGTATACCGTGATGCTTTGGTTCCTTATCGGTGTGTGAGAAACAAGGCTGTACTCGAGGTCTATTAATATATCAAACGACACATTGTCAGTGAAGATAACTGCGACACTATCCTAGATAGGACAAATTTTGAAAGAGAGTGCAAGTCGACGTAAAAATTATAAATCCTTCGAATGTGTTTTTCTTCTCGAAACGATCTAATTTTGTGCTTAATCAATAACCTCGCCTGAAAAAACTCGAGCCAATTAGGAACAACAAATTTACGCCTTACTGATTATTGATATTCCTCAAATCACTCTTATAATTCGCATACGAGAGAAAACATTACCTCAGTAATTTACTAAAAATAGATGAGTCACTTATGCAATCAACGATTGATCGCTATTTGGAATTACAAAGATATTTCAAGGAACTTAAAAGTAATAAAACTGAAAAACTTTGCTTAATGATTCAAAACATATATAGCACTTCACATCGCCTATCAGTCTGAATCGAACTTCGAAATCCTCCAAACCTGGTACTTGCTTAAAATAGTCTAACCTTGAGTTGATAAAGATATCATCTTAATTGATGGAACATCAAATTATTAGAAAGAGCAGTTTCAATCAAATATCTACCTATTCCGCAGGGCACCGCTCATATTAAGGTGCTCAATCACTTACTTAAGTGTTTTTTTCTATTGCTCATTTAAATTTCGTGAGTTCTTACAAACATAACGTCTTTTCTTTATGAAACTAGACCTTATTTGCCTTAGAGCCAATGTAATAGTAAGATTTTTCACAGATATCTCTATAAGATACTAGTACCACCAATTGATACCTCGGTTTCTACTCCATTTGAGATCCTGCTATACCTTCATATATTTCCCATAGGAATTTCCCTTGTAATTTCATTCTCACTCTAATTCTACTATTCCTTCAGTTCTATTATTCCTTCGTACTACACTCAAAAATTAGCACCCAGATTCCTCCATAAATTCTACAGAATTAATCTGCATGCAATACTAAAAAATTACCTCCATACAAAAATATAAACATCCGTACCCTTCCACTTACTCTACTGATCTACACGCAATTCTTCACAAAATACATCCATACAAAAATATATCAACCTCAGTACATCCTTCTACTTACTCCACTGATACCTCCAAAAAATGTAAAGATTCCTCCATCAAATACGCCAGTCCACCAATACAATGTATCTAGTAATACTCCATTTAGTAGTCCGTCTTCCTCTACGACTAATACCATATACCTCCTTATATAACACTAGTCCCACACTACTTTTAATACCATGATACTTCCATTTATTTCTCTACTCCTACTCTACAGTTAATCCCTTGATACCTCCATTATTTTTCTACTCCTTCTCCCAACTAATTCTGTGATACCTCCATTTATTCCGCTACTCCTACTCTATAATTAATTCAGTAAGTCTTCCTAACAACACTACAGATCCCTCCATAAAGTAATCTTTCATGCAGCATGCTACGCATAAAAAAAACACCTTCTATTTAACAGCTATTCGACACTACAACCATAGAAGGAGAGAGAGAGAATGTTTTCCCGGAACCAAGTTAAGGTCAGACCACCAAAATCTTTATCCGTCTACTTCCATAATTCGTCCACTACTACAGATTTCGAAGGGGAATACGTAGCCTGAGCTTCCATCACTCGGCCATCCACACACAGACTGACCGCGAAAAGCAGAACCAGATAGCGACGCTTTCACTACCTACCCTCTCTTCCCCCGCGCAACTGAAACTACTCGACTCAAGGGGATTGGAAATGTTAGATTTTTCGTTTATTTTGACTCACAAAAAGCCAGGGAGAAAAACAAAATAATATATAATACAGATCTCCTGTACTAACACTATACTTTCTTACATGTCTGAAAAGCATATTTTTAAATATTCATATGTACCAAAAACATAAAAAGGAAAAGGAAACAAGCAAGAAAAATCACATTCATACACACACTATACAATTCAACAAATTATAGCTTTAAAAAAAACAATTTCTTAAATCTAAATGCCTAACTAGGATATGCATATCGTTACCTTTTTTAAATTAATTGATTGGCCAATCTGAAAAGAAGTAATTATATATAATTGGCAATATAAATATGTATAATCCTACATATTAACTCGTATATTATTATTAATAATAAAAGTAATGACGTAGTCATTACAAGCTGACACCTGGAATAACTTTCTGGGAACGTTCTCGTATTATTTGACATGTCACACGACCCACTTGCTATTACAAAAAATTACCTCCATCCAATATGGCGGATTTTAAGATAACGGACACATTGATCATCCAGTCGAAAATCTAGCCCTTTCCCACTATTGCTGTTTACTATACTATGATGCTTCATTTTCTTGACGCTTTGTGAAATACAAGGCTGTAATGTGACGTTTAACTCACTCTATTGTTACAAATATCCATACCGCTTATGCGAAAATGATGGATTATGGTCATTTTTTTAACTCAACGCCCCAGAAAACAGTATAATTCGTACTTATTTAAAGAAAACGTTTTTGTGGTCCTTAGTTTTGTTGACTTGTGTTATGAATACCAGACTGGGTAAAATAAATATATTTAATAGAAAATAAATTGCCTTCGAATTGATTTGTGCAGGAAAGGTTCAACTTTTTTTTTAATGAATGCCACCATCTCAGCACTAATTATAGCTCTGAGGTTGTCCAAGTATTGTCTAAGCATCCCCGGGGGTTCAAGCTTAGCTTAATTTAGCTTGGTATCTAAAATGTTATGAATAGTGCAGCTGGTCACTTTTACTTAAGAAAGAGAAATTGTGTTGTCTGTGCTACTAAAAACATTGAAAAAAAACAGCACTGATGCATTGCTTTCTACAAAGGTTTCTCGTACACCGATGTCTTCTAAACTGGAGTAGTTATCAGTTACAGGCTGCTTTAAATGAATTAATGCTTTAACAATGAAAAAAATAATTACCGTTGTGTTCATTTAGGCAGACGAGACTCATGATTGTTGAAAAGACTGTCCGCTTTCATAACTAATTCGGGTTGCTCAAGTATTGCGTAAGCTTCCATGGTAGTGAAGCATTTCAAAATTTACTTGAATTAGCTGGTTATCAAACTTGTTAAGAAAAATGCATCTGATTATTGTTCCATACTAATGTGCGCTGGGGTCTAAAATGACTAAAAGTGTACTTAACGTTATGCTGGAATGCGCCTTTATGACGAGAAAATAATTAGAAAAATCAATTGTGTGCGTTGTTCATTAAATGGAAAATCCAGGACTGATGCATTTATATTTGTATACTAACTTGTAAAACTAGACTTAATATGAATGCTAGTATCCCTTACATGAATATAAGTAATATAATATCATATGAAATTCAACAATACTACACGGATGGTTACTTAGTAATTAACATATTATGAACAGCGTGCAGCGTCAATCAGGACGTAAAAATCTATATCGTGACTTAAAAGTCTCATGTTGGCTATTTGAATGAAATAAGTGTCTGCGTACAAGGAGTTCCAAAAATCTTGCAGTCCGCGTATTTGTCGTTCTTGTCGTGTGCAGCTAAATATTTGGCAATAAACGTTCAGTCAGATTCTCTATCCAATGAGCCAACTTGAAAGACGTAAATTATAACTGAGTAAATAAATTATACAGAGTTTCAGAAATTTATTTTTTAATGGACTGTACCTTATTTTCTTATTCCAAATTTCATTCTTTCATAGAATTAAAATTGCAAGCATATTTTATCTTCTTCTCTTTCATCGGGTCTTGGTTTAAGTTTATGTCTGAGGATGATCACATAATTTATCACCTCAATTCGAACCTGATAATTATTCTTCCACTGATCTGTTGACAGAATAAAAGTAATTGACAGTAATGGAAAACACAAGTTATTTTTCTTATTCTATACATTAAATGAAACTACATTCAAATTAAAAATCTTGCAAACAAGGAAGCTGCATACTAAACATCAAGATTTACAACCTTTTTCTATACCCTAGATTCTTTCTTGTTATAATATATAAAGGTTTATTGATTGTTTAAGAAACTAACTGAAGAATTAAGCAAGAAAACATATTGTATAGGCTAGTTAAGCACACGAGTTCTGCTTCGACTTCTCAGTCGATCTCTTGATCATCAAGTTACTAGCGATAGAAAAGAACTTGCAACTTACACTGTATGTATAATTAGTTGAATCAGTCGTTTTTTTAGTGTTTACAGCGTTTTGTCCTTAGCTGGGAGTCAGAGATTAGATTTCCTATTGTTCTAACACTATTTGCTTTCTGTTTTATAGTTATAATGTCCTTCCTGTGGCCTTGAAGTCAATACGACCCCATAGTTATATCTTCCTTAATTTATTTCCTTGTTGAATGTTTTCGATTACTGATTATTTTAGTATTCTTTGCCCTAGTTTAGTTCTTTAGATATTCCACATATTAAGAATTTATTGTCTTAAATAAATTTGTTAAAAAAAAACAGGTGACACATCAGTATTTGTATTTTTCACTAAAGATAGTGCTAGTGCCGTCACAATTGTGTCATCTAATTTACCTCTATGATGCACTGATAACAATGAAGTGAAAGGTTACATAAAAAACTAAGAAATTTTATTGCAACTAACAATATTTATTTATATATTATTTTACTTGTCGGCATTACAAATTTATGACAGAGTTTAATTTCCCAGGAATAGTAATTGCATGTTTAGGTTAAAGTAAAAGATATATCATAGGGGTTGAACTAGTTTGAAAATATTCTCGCCACACTGTCCTGTAAGTGATGATGAATTGAGGAGAGTTCGGCTAATGAAGATGCATATTCTACTCAATCGGAGGAAGAAGACCACGTGTCGGAACCTGACGTTACAGATTCTGATGAGAGTGATGATTGCACGAATCAGAACAATAATGGAAATCAGCCGTGCTATATTAGCAAGGATGGGACCCAGTGGAAGCTTGAACCACCATCTCAAGAAAAGACAAAATCAAACATTTTGAGAACGGTCCCTGTACCAACTCGGTATGCTTTCCCGCGAGTGGATGATACTGAATGCTTTCAAACTTTTTCTCGAACGAAATGCTTTAGCTTCTCCTTTCTGAAACAAAGAAAGAGAGCAAAAGAGTATACCAAGAAAAGAACATGCAATTGACGGATATTACATCTGAGGAAATGGAAGCATACATTAGAATGCAGTTCCTTGCTGGTGTTTATCGCTTTAGCGGTGAAGCTCTGGAAGAACTATGGAGTGAAGAAGATGGACGTCCGATTTTTCGTGCAACAATGTCCATGAAGAAATTCAAGCGTATCAACAGATTCCTGAGATTCGATGACAAAGTAACTAGGCCAGCGAGAAGGAACGTCGACCAGCTGGCTGCTTTACGTTATGTTTGGGAAACGTTCATTGGCAAAGCAGCCATACAATGATGTTACGGTAGATGAGGAAGTAGTGCCGTTCAGAGGACGATGCCCATTCAGGCAATTCATGAAGACGAAGCCCAGGGGAACATAAGAGATCAAGCTCTGACTTCTCTGTGACTCCTGGACTGCTTACATTTTGAACGGCGAAGTGTATACAGGAAAGGTAGTAAATGATCAGAGAAGCGTAAATTAGAGTCGCAATGTTGTTTTGAAATTGAGCAAATTTCCACAGGGAACTGGACGAAACGTTAACTGTGACAACGTTTTTTACTGATCTCGTTTAAGCGGAAGAATTGGTAAAAGTGAAGCTGACGATTGTTGTAAGAATCCGTAGAAACAAACGAGAAATCCCAGCCGAACTGCAACCGTCAAGACAACGAGCAGTTTTCGTCTCAATCTTCTGTTTTAGTGGTAGCATTACACTGGTATCCTACGTGCCCAAAGTCAACAAGGCCGTTCTACTTTCAACATTGCACATTGATTGCTCTGTATCTTCAACAGGGCAGAAGAAGCCCGAGATGATGTTGCACTACAATGCAACAAAAGAGGTGTTGACATTGCTGACAAACTGGCTGCAACATACCACTATTCGTGGAACTGAGCGTTGGCAAGTTCGTTTGTTTCACAACACCCTTGATCTTGTGACCATCAATTCAAATACCAATTTTCTTCATGCGAATCCTCACATTTACGAAAAGCGACTGACCAAACCTCAGAATCTTCATCAAGAATCTGAGGGAATAGCGTGCAGAACACCCAGGTCTAAAGAAAACAATTGTCAAGTACCTTGCCGCAACTGGTGTCCGCCACCAAAGGAAGCTCCAAAGTGATCAAGGTGTAAGTTCTGTCTAAGGCAAAAAGACTGGAAACACCCGCACAAATGTATCACCTATGGTAATCTGTATCGACCTACACTCAAAGCTGTATTGCAAGGATTGCACAGATTAAGCTTGTGCAAGATACAGGATTGTTTTAGTTCTGCGAAATATTTAATATGTAACCGGGGTCAATAATTGTCTTGTGTCTTTGTATTTAACATTAAATGCAATTTTCCATAAATTTAAATGTACTTTAGTATGAAATTAAAAGTATTTTGTTCTCAATAAAAATTCAATCTTGGTCTGTCCCTCAGATGCTAAAAGACCTAGAAATACAAATCAATGAAATAATTAATGTACTTTATTTATTTATTTATTTATTTATTTACAGAAGGTTTCAGATACAGCACAATTTGCCATTTTACACTGAAAACATTAACAGTAACATAACACAACAATAGAAGAACAGCAAAACAAAAAAGAAAAAAAAAAGTTACAGAGATAGTCTGTTTATACATATTCTAAAAGTTGATTCATTAACAAATATGTCAACGTTATTAGGAAGAAGATTGTACGTGCTGATAATTCTATTCAAGAGGGACCTTTGTACAACATTTACCCTCACTGTTTGGGAGTAGAAAAGATCACTTGAGCGTGTTGTTCTGCAGGGTATACGAAAGTTTATTTCACCAAGCAGCTTTTCACAAGAAACATGACCATTGACAAGTTTGTGCAGAAATATAAGGTCTGAAATTTTGTTTCTTACTTGCGGTGGTTTGATATTCAGACATTTTAGTATATCATTTTTTGGAAGTGTGCGGAGATGAGGTACTCTGTAGGATACGATGGCAAGAAAAAAATTTATTACGGAGTTTAATTTATTTAAATGAGTAGGGCAGGCCATTGACCAAATAGGGGAACAGTATTCAATAGTGGGGGCAACGTATGATTTATAGAACAAACTTAGGGAATGAGGATTTTTAATGTCCGTGAAGCGGTAAAGAAGACCCAGTTTTCTCATAGCAGTACGAGATATGATATTAATATGTTCAGCAAAAGTAAGTTTACTGTCAATAATAACGCCAAGATCTCTGAAGGAGGAAACTGAGTTTATGTTACTATTTCCAATTTTGTAGGCGTAGTTGATAGGTTCCTTTCTTAGCGAAATCGTAAGAGAAGCACATTTTTCAAGGTTTAGGTTTAGTTTCCAAGACGCACACCAGTTGAGGAGACTAGAAGCATCATTTTGAAGAGTAAGAGCATCCTTTCCAGAACGAATTTGCCTGTAGAGCTTGCAATCATCAGCGAATAGAAGAATATTGGTCAGACTATTTGCAAATAAAGAAGGCAGATCATCTATATATAATAGGAACAGTAGTGGGCCCAGGACACTGCCTTGAGGGACACCAGAAGATAAGGGAATAAAGTCCGAAATGGAGCCTGTGAGTTTGACTCGTTGTGACCTATGATTGAGATAGTTTTTAAGTAGTGAAATACTTTATATACTTTATATAAATAATTAATCCATTTACAGAAAATAATAATAATAAATAAAACTAAATTAAAGAGATTAGATTAAGAAATATTTAGGATATTTTTTTTTATATTTGAATGCTGTTTTCAGATTTTAATTAATTGGGGTCATATTGACCCCTGGGACGGGAGTGTGTGTGTGTAGACTTGCAAAGCCATAGGAGGGTAAATTAAATTCCATGAATCAGGTTTGGAAATCTTTCATCAACTTATGAATTTTAAAAACAAACAGAAATGCGTTGTTCTAATATCATAAAGCACATCTTTTAAGAGTTAATTAACAATCATTTGTGGTTGTTCCAAATATCAAGGAGTATTAAAATCACACTTTGTAAATACAAATTCAGATTATTGTTGCTAGATGACATCATCAACAGAGTGATACTAAAATTACTTTCATGACATTCTAAGCAGAGTTCTGAAGCAAAATTTAGGAAACAATATTTACCTGTAATTTACTTTCGTAACTGTAGTTGTGGGAAACTATGAAGTAGTTTGATTTTGTGATATTTCTATAATTTCGTTATCTCCTTTAACAAATTTCCCTCTTTTTCTGTTAAGTACTCTTCAGTTACGATTTGATGTCTGAGGATTGTAATTTTCCACACTTTAAATCGTCGTTTGCCTTTTCCTTACGCGCCCTTCTTAAAATTACCCATAGATACTAAGATTCTTCACGATTGCTTTTTAAAATAACTTTGGCTTAACAGGGTTTCAACCTATGTTGGTTTGTTTTAGTACTGAAAATCCAGTATGTTTCCTCTACTCCATCTTACCAAGTAAAGACATAACACATTTTGTCTGTATGTATTCTATGATGAATGTGTACTAATACCTGTGTATGAATGTCCTTTTTGTCATTTCGAATTGTGAAATTAATATATTTTCGCCGTTTTAGGAACAAATCCAGTTTAGTGTAAGTATTGTCACATTAAGGTACAATTACTGTCTTTGTAATTATTGTCTTTTATTTTAACGTAAACAACGCAGAACGAAGCTAACATAACTAAAAAATTGTCATTAGTAAATGGAGAAGTTAAAACTACAATTAAAAGTTATTTTACACTTCGTGCCTTATGACAAGTTAAACGTAACACTTTTAACATTTGACAGTTTGTATTGTAAAAGTCATCCCTTGCAGGCGATTCGAACCTACAACCGTAAGGTTTCCTACTCCAGAAAGTGCCTTAGGATTGAATTTCATTCGTCACCATATGTCTATATTACGTGAAAATGTAGTTTTTTGTAAATTTTCGGAACGGACTAACTGACTGAAGTCGCCTAGCATCAAACTTATATCCACATTTTCAACTACTGTGGAATAAGAAAAGGAAACCTACACAAATTTGCTATAATGTTAGCGGTATAGAACTTGCCTACATTGAATACTGTCCAGCGTAGCCCTCATGGCCGAAGTCTTTCAGGTTCTTGGTTATTGTACTTTTGATGCTCATAAGTATGGGTTCGAACCCCATATCTTCCAATATATCTTTTACTTTTTCCAGCTACGTCAGAAAATTTTCGTTCTTTACTCATTGTAAATGTCGTTTACATTCAAAATAAGACAATGAATTTATTTGCAAATGTTTATATAATGAAGGAGATAATAAAGACAGTACGCAAGAACTAAAACTGTTTCTAAACATTATCAATAATAATTGCTACGAACGACTAAACGAACATCTGAGCTCATATCGAGATGACGTATAGTTTTGGCTAAAGTCGGCTCCGAACCACTCTCTTCAATAGTCCCCCACGGACTTAAACCCATGTTTACATGTACCAACAAGTAAGTAAATATTTTGTGTTACGCTATACACAAGCTTATTCGAGGAAAGCATGTATAGTATAGCTGACCGTGTGCACATGGGCGGGTTTAGCATAGATACCCTACGGTATGTGTGATCATTAGCATAATGATAATGTATTTTTCATGTTTTTCATTAGTCTTTCTCTCTTTCTTGATGTATTGCTATTGTGTCTTCGCTGCGTCTTTCTCTTCTTCTTCTCTCTCTCTCTATTCATCTTTACTTTTTCTCTTACTTTAAACACACTCTTTTTTGTGTGTGTGTTCCAGAGCCAGTTAAGGGCTACTTTCGATGACCAGTTCCGGGCCTGACACAAACATAAGTGACTCGGTCGGGACGGGCGTAAGCCATAGTGCTGTTACCGCCCATAAAATTAATTTTATCTTAAGTGACTCGATAATCCGATTGACCCGGTCTGGAAAATATATTTAACTGGAATTTCGGCATCGTATTTTTCGTGGTCTTGGGGTAAAATCTCCGGTTCTGGTAACCCATAACAGAGAGACTGTTCAATCGCAATGAAATAGTTAGAATCTCTTCTTCAACCTTCAAGTTATCAGATCTAAATCGAATCACCGTGTCATAATGAGTTGGAATCTTAAACCCGATGACACAGTCCAAAACTTGACCAACATCCTCCGACAGCCTGTACCCATTTCAGCTCTACCGTGCTCATTCAATCTATGCGAATTATTATAAACGATAGTTCATTAGTGTTGTAATTATTAGAAATTTATATTCGCAATAGGTGGAATATAGAGTGACATGTTCTGAACAGGTAAATTTTAAGATATTAGTGAAAAATGGCCCCATCTTTTGGCTATTTCAAGATATTTTTTTTTATATTAGTTTGGCACAAAATTGGTTTCCATCCTATAATGTATCAATATAGGACCAATGTTAAATGTGTTTTTCTTTCATGTTTGAAATGTGGAACATGTAAGGTTTACTATGCCTAGAAGAAACATGCTACTTTTGAATTTGAACATTTGTAACTTTTCATTTTGATACAGTTTGGATATGTAACCTTGGCTCTTTCTGATAAAAATTAAGCAGATCATTCATTCATTTTCTTTTTATGTCGAATATCATTAGTGTCTGGAATAGAAGGTAAGGCCTACGGTATCTAATCGGTTTGTTACAATCAGTAATTCCGCCGGACCCTGGCCCCTGTTGGGGATATCCACCGCAAATCCTCGAGACTATCTCCCAACTTTAACATTTTTGCCGTCAAACGTTGATAGAAACAATTCAAAACTACTTAGACGCTCCCAATTTTGACTTTACACCCTCTCAATCTGGAAATCCTGGCGGAATCCCTGATTACAATGTATTCCAAACCAGTACGTTCAATAAGCCCCACCAAATTTGCAACCGAATCACGCGCAAAAAAAAACATGTGTGTTACACTTTTGACACTATCCTAGATATGTCTCAAAACTCTGCAGTTTCACTGGAAATCATGAGTATTTAGTCTGATCATCAAATTTGGTCTCCATTATGAAAGTGACTTAATGAATTTTTCAAGCAAACTCTATATATTCGAATAGACCTGAAAAAAAATACAAAATACAAGAGTCAGTTCTATGTTGCAGTTAGATTTGTGGGAACTGAACTTTATAATGTTAGGTTATTTTTACTAGGTTTAAATTCCATATGTTTATCTTTACTCCCTCTTCTCCTTCTTTCTCATCTTCTTCATCGTCTTCACTATCTCTTATTTCTTTGTTTGTGTCTAACAGACATCCATCGGTTTCAATTTTTCATTGTGTGTGTTTAAATTTCTCCCTCCATCAACTTATGTGTATTGTTTCGTCTCGCTTCATTGATACTAATACATGTTTATTCTGAAACAAAATTGTGTTCGTTATATTTCGTGACTTTAGAATGGGAGAGACGAAAGAAGGAAAGAGAGAGAGAGGGTGTGTTTACAAGACATGATTATGGGATAAGAAGGTTCCATTTAGGTGGCCTAGCTGCACGACATTCGCTGTCGCATTTTGTCTATGCGAAATGTATCTTTACTTATTAGCGACAGTGTTAGAGTTGCTGTATTCAGTATCAGGTGTCTCTATTGGAAGTGGATGCAAGAGAAGTGCGTGAGAAGGGCGCACCATTCACAAATGCAGACATTTGTAAAAATTTAAGATGATTTTTTGGTATGATCTATAAGATCATAATTTGTTAATAACTTATGAGAAACACAGCACTTTTATAATCTTGAAAAAAGAAGCACTTCACAAAGAATCATTACTAACTGTATTGTTCGGTACGACTGCAGATTCAGGAAGATGCTGTACACATATCAGAGTCAGTGGCAAGGGTGATGGATAAGATATTATTATAAATAGATAGATAGATGGAAATATTGGTGCAAGAACTGTCTACCGTGCTGTCAACGTTTCGGATATATGGTGTTGAGTGTTGGATGTAGTGTTTGTATTAGAAACTAATAGGCTTCGCTAATAATTGTATATTTTAAGTTTCATACGCTGTTTTCAAACAACGTCATCTCCTGATTTTATCACCTCATCATATTATTTATGTAGCATTGTTTAATTAATACTTTGTTATTTAGAAAGAACTCGAAAAGGAACATCTTTGCACAGAGCTGTACTTTGCATACATTAGAATTCTGTTTAATGCTGTAATTAATATATGTGATAACTAAATGGTTACTGTCGAGCTGTAAATGAAAGATATAAACGTAATAAACAGTATCTTTGGTGCCTATCTATCTGTATCTGTTTGTTTGGTTACATTTCACAAAATGCCCTTAAGGTTGTCCATGTTTGAACAAATGACTGTATGTAATAATGAGTTGCTTAATAATGACTCAAGGCTTGTGTCATTATCCGAGTAATGATGAAACGCATGCGCAATAGCAATTGTAGCATATATGTTTTGTGCTTTCTTTGCTGGCACTTATAACTGGAATTCTGGAACTAAGTTAAGCATCACTTTTATAAATAAATCATGATAATCTATGAACTATAAGAATAGAATTTGAACGAGGATTTCTTAGTAAGGAAAGAGATGCATTTGCATAGGAATTATAGATACTATCAGCTCGGAATAATGTTAATTAATAAAGCTCCTATAGGCGTCTTAGCAGGAACGTCATGGATACAAAATGATTTCTAAGCTAATAACTCCAAACTCAAAATGGACTTTATGAAGCTTCATGTACAATGGAAGTGGTGACATACGAGAAGAGTAGCAACTCTACTCCGAAATGGCTGTCGATCATTTGTCGGTACAGCGATAACTACACTCTTTCTTTATCTGATGAACATATTATCCTTTCCTTTAGAGAATACAAATTCAGACAACGGAACGGCCAACATCACCACCAACAACAACAATCGATTTACTGATTCAGTAACAATTAAAACTATGTATACTTCATAACCAATTATCACCAAGCTTACATGATTTTAAGAACACTGCTACTTTTGCTAATGTTAGCTGGAGCGATTATAAAATCTAGATTACGCAATAAGATAGTATAATTTATAAATAATTTACATCTAAATAGTTCTTTATATTTTATGAATATTACTATACCTAAACATTTCTCATAAATTTGACTTGATAGTTTGTGTTTATCTGAAAACCTTTTAGAGATCAAGCAAAATATTTTCCCTTTAACTAATATCGAGATTCGAAATATACTATTAGACAACGATCACGTAAAGTTTTACCGTATTACATAATAGAAAGAAAAAATACTTTGTTTAATATCTCCCTCCATATTACCCATATCCCTTACACAACTGCTCAATCAACTGTGAAAATAAGCACACTAATGTGAGAGAAACATATTGAAAGAAATAACATCTCTTTCTTCACGTTACAAGGAGAACTTTTGTATACTGAACAAGGAGATACATGTAGATAAAAGAAAGCAAAGGAAAGATGCTTGAGGACTTGTTTGAGTATACTCAACAATTCAGAAAACCTTCAACATGTAATATAGGATTTATTATGAGTAAATTTAACAAATAATGTACAGGGTGTTTCATAATGTAGGGACATATTTTAAACGCAAATATCTTGGACTGTAATAACAACTTTAACCATAAACTTTGTTCATTACATAGCAATGGTAATAGAGTTTATTGTACTAGCTAAGTTTTGAATATCACATCCATTTACGGTCACCACTACGCAGAGAATATTCACAGACTGTTTCTGCCATCCTAGCCGGTATAGCATATAAGGTGCATTGGCTGCAATCTTTCTACGGATGCTTGGTTTCAGTTCATCGGCTGCGCGGGACTTTCACCCTCTCCTTGAGATAACTCCGCACAGCTGATGAACGTTGTATAAAACACTTTGTTTACTAGTAAACATACACAAAATGATTACAAATTTCTTCGAAATCGTATTGAACGAGAGTGATATTTAACTAGAGAAAGGAACAAGCATGATTTAATTGCAAATTTAATTACGAATGGATTACATGCAAGTTGTAAATTATGTTTATAGAAAATACTAGCAAATATGCACTTCTACTGTGTGTATCATGCATAGACTGTGAAAAAGCGCGATTTGATCTTATTTACAGCATTTCTTAAGTCATTGGAGCATAAAGTCATCGAGCTGGCACACAATAATTTATTACGAAACATTTCGTGAACTATCGCATCTGACAATAGAATAGATGAAGGGTTTTAAAAAATTCAAAATTTGAGAAAACACATAAGTCAAGGAGATTTAATCTCTATAAAACCTATTTTACTGTAGTCTTGCAGGAAGTATTCCAAAACTTAAACTGGAACGAATTTGAAATAACCTCAATCACAAATAATTTAACTACCTGTGATTTCACTTTTAACCAACTGTTGTTTGCTTCAAGCGCACAAGAAGACAAACCAGAAAGCAGGGAAGAGAAATTAAAAGTCAAAAGTAGGGCTTAAAATGAATTTAGTTAAAACAAAATATTGTTCAGTTAACATCCTGCAAAAAGAGATAAGGATTCCTGGAGGAAAAAATCGAAATAGATTTTAGTACGTTTACCTGTGGCAGATGGATATATCGAGTGCCAAAAAAGCCACGAAATAAGTGGCATGACAGCATTAGGAAATATAATATTTAACTTTCAAATGTGAGCTGCTCACAATGTATCTTAAGCGTAAAACTTATAATCAATGTGTCTTATCTGTGATGATATACGCCTGTCAAATTTTAAGTTAACATACACAAAGGAAAGAACGATTAAGAGTTACACAATGAGCAGTGGAACGTTGCACGCTAATAATAAATAAGAGAATCAGGAAGACGAATAAATACGCTCGCAAAGAAAAGTGGAAGGTGTAATCACAACTGTGAAAATGACGAAGTGAAGATATGCCATCATGTAGCTAGACTAACAGATGGAAGGGGAACCACTAATATTCTATATCTTTGGGGAAATCTGGGAGGCTTTCATTCAGCATGCTTAGAATATGTTGAAGAAGATACTATAAAATGAATGTATTAACACTGGGTTCAGATATATTTCTTCTCTTCATACATTGGACGTCCTTTGCTAAACTAGGAAATCCTAAAGCGTGGAAATTAATAGACCCGAATGCACTCAACTTGAAGTTTATCTTTAAAGCAGATTATACAATTGTATCACATTCTTGCTGAGTAAAAGTAATCGAAACGTACTCATGTTAGTATGGTACGCTTTTTTTTTTTAGTAAATTTTTATATATCTGCGTCATTTTCGTATGGCAGTCTATATTTGTAATAGTGATGATATCAATAAAACCAGAAGACAGAAACTCATTTACTAAACATTGTTATTTTTGAACGTGTGCTAGCCCTTTTGTCATGACCCGAAAAGTAAATTTAATTTCCCGTTTCCATTAAAGGCATTTCCAGAATGTAGTTGAGACCAAATATAATTTTAAAATATACATGTATATTGCATGCTCTACATATGCCCACTCTGTAGCTGAAATATGTGTTACCAACACCAAATAGCAAAGCCTCGTTTCTTATTCAGACTTCATTTCTTTTGTTACTTTTCAAAAAAAAGCAAAGGAAGGCTCCAAACATTTTACTCGAAATGCAAGTGCATTTAATGACATATAGTTTAGTACAAAATTGGCACAGAATTGTTAGCTACAGAATCAGAAGAGAGAGACAGAACAACCCTTAATGTCCGAGGTTTCTGATTCCAAAATATATGGGAATTTTGGAAAATATAGAGTTTCTGGACTTATCGATTTATCCGCATTATATCTGGAGATCTATATTGCTAGTATTACGGAGTACAATTTATTTTCAAAACCATTTAAAAAGATTATCCTTGCATATCTGTTAAACTTATTGATACGAATGGGTAAATTGAACGTAGAATCTGAAATACGCTATAATTGCACTTTTCAGATACCTATTTTAGTTCCTCCTAATTTAGTGGTGTTAGTTAATAATGTTATGAGCATAAATTAAAATTTAATATTTCAAGTTATTTTTGTACCGAAACAAAATTGCTTCAGCTTAAAAGTAACATATTGTAAACATTTGTTACAGAAATTTGTGAAAAGGTCTTGTATATTAAAAAATCTTGGAGAAGAAAATTAAAATTAAAGTAAATTTAAGTAAATAATCCAGTTCTGAGGCGACGTTTTCCTCAGGATATTTTAACAGCGTTATTGCATTTCGAAAATTGATAAATTGGAAAGACAGAGTCAACATATTATCTACTAACAGCTAATGTATATTTCTTCCGTTATGAACTATAGAATCTACAATGAGGAGCAAAGGTTCGTAACGAAGATGTTAGCTTCAACTATCTTTATTATATTGATTTAACATGAAAAACAATGTTATTTCTCATATGTGTAGAATTCCAGACATCTACTTAAACTTATCACATATGTACCCAGGAACGACTCAGAGAACATGAAATATTCTTAGTATACATCTACATATTCCTATATTTCATTTGCCATACGTTAGATTAATGTGCGTTACTGCTTGGATCGACACATGCATAAACTTACATTTCAAAACGTATCTTCGGCTCTAATGGCAACTAATGTAACTAAAACAAGAACACATCATCTTCTCTTTAAACATCGTTTTCTTCTCGTAGCGACCTACTTGAGCGGCATATTCTACACTTTACCATTAAAAGGCACAGACGTTTTGGTAGTGTATACGATGTGTGCTTGAGCTTCGATCAATTCTTTCAGCTCTACGAATTTTGTCTTTCGAACTAATTTAAGATCCATTTGATTCACTGTCACCGATTCTCAATTATCAAATACGTTTAGGTATACTAGTATAATTTAACAACCCATTTCTTTCAATATAATATAAGTATCTGCTCTAAATACGAAGTCAATCAAATGGCTACATATTGCAATTTTAAGGTAGTAACTTGACGAATGTACTGATTTCTTGTTGAAATGTATTGAGTTCGTTATTCACAATATTTAAATATTTTCATTGTTGTATAAAGGTGTACTTATTTATTATGTTATACTATACGTATAATATGAAATAAGTTATGCTTTCCAACGAACTGTCAGTAAGAATGAACACTTACGTCAAGGAATGTGACGGCATATCTTTCTTCCATAATCAACGTCATCACTATCTCGTCACGCTTTAGGATTCCCTACTTTAGCAAAGGTAACTCACATTGGCTGTCCCTCAGTTGTACACTGCTGCTATCAAATTAAAATAAGAAAGAATTACAGTGAAAAATACAATTGATCAGCGCTAACCCAAAAAAAATCACAATATTTAAAATAAATACAACATGTTTATTTAGTTACATTTCCGCCTTCGTACTATTTATTTACATGAACTCAAGAGTTATTATTTGCAGTTCTTTGAATTCAGATATTAAATCGAAGGGATCAGTTATTTACGCAAAATCCGGCCCACACGCTGATACGAAACAAGGTAAGCTTTTAACCACATTTTTAATCACACAAAGCTGTCTCTAATCACTAAAAAGCGCCATTAAAAATATAACTGCAACCACTTAAATCATTTTTTGTAACTTTACAGGTGAAAAAAAAACTGATACTCCTTTAATAGAACATATTTCAGAGGTATATACAGAAGAATATTTCTGTATATATGTATGGTTATACAGAACATCTCAAAGTGTTTAAAAAAATCATTTGAGGATTAGGCCTAAACAACGTAACAAAACCTTAATTTCCTGGAGAAACCACATGAATCATAATATTTTACAAAATCAATGTACAGCACAATGATGAAAATGTTTTTAATGCATTTTTCGCTCGAAAAATGCTTATAATGCATTATTATTTATATAATTTATTATTTAAAAACATTTATTATTTATTGTTTATTGATTGCAAAAATACTTTATAACAACAGCCTACAGAAAATCATTATACAAATTTTTAAATATATTACGTCTTTATAAGTGATATCCTTAAAATAAAATTACAAATGATACAATTTTATTGTCAACAACAATGTTCACACCCAATGTAATAATGAACAAAATCCTGACGCTTTTTAAAACAGTATTGCAATGGTTTATGACCAGAAGCTTTGTATATCAGTATTAATTATACAAAAGGTTCTTCAAAATCTTCGTATAATAGTTCTTTAACCATTTCTGCGTTTTCACTACTTAGTGCTTCTTCATAGACTGCTCGATCATCATCACTCAAATCCAGAAATTTTAACAGCCTATTCACGTGTACTCTCTTGTCATGACTTACATAGATTACACTGGGAAATGTCGAAGCATTTCTGAGGCTAGGGACATTTCTAAGGTTCCTCTTCAAAACAGCTGGGTAGGAGTTTAACAATAAACAGTCAAAGATTTACTAACAACCAAAGATTATGCTTTCAATGTAGTCAAAGAATGCCGACGTGACTTATGAGGAGTTTAAAATTAATATTTTTAATGACTTGGGTGGACTTTGGGAAAAAGTGACTTCTTCCTTTTAAATTCGGCAATGATTTATGCTAGTTTTGAACGCTTCTATAGTCAGGCATATGTACCTTGACCTAACAAAACAAAATAGCACAAAGACAGAAAATTGTTTAAAATATGAGTTATGTGGTGTTTACAAATAAGCTCCTCAATTTTATTGAAACATATGAAGCATTTTAAGCAGCAATTTCAATATAAACATTGCTTTCAAACAAAGCATGTATGTTACATGTTAACAGTATTAGCAGAAGTTACTATTATTCCCGAACACTAAAAGCTGCTTTAGTTTATTTACTTGTTGACACAAAAATCTATATTAACGGTTCCAAACATGTATACATAAAACTTAATGAAAACGAAAACACTTATTGCAATATATAATATAATAACGAAATTACGAGTTAGTATCTAAGGGTGGTGCCTCGTACTTTTCATGAGACATGAAACAATTACATTTTGGATTCAAAGTAGATTGCTAACCTTTGTTGAAAGCAGCTAATATTTTCAGATGTAATTCCTGAATATATTTACCTAGCACAGCTTTAAAACACCTTGTAATGCGTGAATATTGTCATATCAATGCTTTAGTAAATAAGAACAAAAGAAAACACAGTTTTCGTCCCTATTAAGTGTCTTTGGTTACAAAGTGAGATATTAATGAAAAATGCAATGTTGGATTTCCATTAGTGTTCAATTAAATGATATTAACGTTTCTTTGGAATATTTAATTTTGTTAAAATAGTTTGAAAGCGAATATTTCATTATTCATTTCATAAATTAAATTTACATGACTTACCTCATGAGAAACAAAATTACCTTTTACTTTTTAGTACGAATTGTTTAAGAAAATGTTTTTTTTTTTTAGTTTTTATTTTCTTCTTTATGAGTTACTTCGGTGTCCGAAATCCTAAAGTCTTCTGCAACCAGTCAAACGCACCATCCTTGCGAGTTGGTATTTATTTTAGAATAAAGAAGTTTTTACTACAGAAAATATAATATGGATTTAAAATATATATAAATATATATAGAAAGAGATGAAAATAACAATTGAATATTGTATTGTCACCTGACGTATGTCGCTGTGCAAAGTTTCATCATTGCATGATGTCGGGAAATGAGTTAAATTAACGTTGCAAGATCTGAGGACACGATGAAACATTGTGAATTTAAGAAAAGTGTGTAATAATGGCAAAATTCCCTGTGTTTCAAATTATTTTCTTTTAGGTCCAATTTAGAATTTAGTAAACGTAATTTTCAATTTGTTTCGAGGCCAATTAAAATCACTACAGAGGCACATCCGACCCGCGACCCGTAAGTTGGAGACCCTACACTAGATTTTGGAGGCTGAAGTTTTAGGGTGAGTCCAGATTAGGCCAAATTTCTGTGCTTGTACATGTTGGTGAAGACCGTCTCAGAACGGCAAAAATCTTCGGTCGCTTCTTTCCTACTTCGAATTTTGAAAAGAGAAAAGAAAACAAAGATAATGTATTTGGGTAATTACTTACTGCAGAAATTACTATATTTGATGGCACGATACACTACGATAGATTTAAGCAGACAGAAAATAAGAAATATCTAAAAGAACTGAAATGTTTTGCATGTGCTCTCTTAATCGATTTGTAATATTAGTGCTAATCGGCCTATTGTTCATAGGTTGCCAGATACTATAATTAAGTTCATAGTTTGTGTCAATGACCTCTATCTAAAAGTGATACTGGACTGATTGTTGCTATTGAAACTTTCATGAATATATTAAGCCAGGTATTAGAGGCACATAATTTATTTTGTCTACTTCCAGTCTCAACCAATATGGAGCAAATCTTCGGTTTTTACTAATTTTTAACGCTTGATATCGCTGCATTTTTTTATTTATGTCTTAAATTTTGCAAAAAGTAAATATTATTTGCAGTATGTTCTATTATATGCAGAGTAGGGTATTCATATGAATTACCTAGAACCTAGAATTACGTGCAGAAAAGACTAGGCAAATCGAATCAACTAACCATATATTACCTTTTCTTATTTTCTTAAACACATAAAATACAAAATTAATAAAATCGGCTTACGCTCACACGACAGAAGTGATTGCTTAGTGTCGAAAGATAGACATCAGAGCAAATACTTAAACTCGTTTGTACGTACACTTCCAGTCTAATTCAATGTGGATCAAATTTTCAGTTCTAACTCAGTTTTATACGCTTCTTATTGATGTGCGGCCGTTTATATAGCCGTTTATTGACTTAAATCTTAATTCCTGAGTTATTCATATAATAGTGTGCTCTACACTGCATATAATAGAAAATATTGCAAACAATATTTACTTTTTGCAAGAGATAAAACATAAGAAAACGGGATCAGCGATATCAAGTGTAAAAGCTTAGTTAGAACGGAAACATTGGTCCATATTGGCTTCGAGTGGAAGTGAACAATCGAGATTAACTGTCCTCAACGCCCCTTGGCTTCGTATAAGCACGAAATTTTCAGTGGCAGCAGTCAGTCCAGTATCGCATTTAGATAGAGGTCATTGAGATGTACTCACAGAGCATGAAATAATATCAATACATTTTTAAAACCTTCTCGTTATTTTAGAAACAGTTTCTTTTCAGCAAAATGATATAGAAACTTTTTTTGTTTATATTTTCATTTATCCTGCCAAGAATTATAACGTCAGGGGTTATTTTGTAAATATTTCCATCAATTATATATATATATATATATATTAAAAAAATTATAGTTCACATTATATTCCAGTATTGTTTCAAAATTTTGCTGCAATGTGCTTGAAAAAAATACATGGACATGTTTTGTCCACATGTATAATGACACTTTTGATAAACTTATGTTTAACAACATTTGGCGGTTTTGACGTTATCAAAACAGAATTTCAAGATTTATCCCACAAAGCCAATGAAAATAATATTAGTTTTCAGTATCTGGTAACGCTGTGAACGGTGATAACAGAAACATTGCAAAATAATTGTAACAGCATGTTATTATATGTTTAAACGTACTGCAGCGCATTATGCCAACAAATATACTAATTTATATAGTAAGTATTGACGCGTATGTATTCCCTTTATCTCGTTTTCTGTTTTCAAAGTTCTGAGTAGCAAAGAAACGACCGATAATTTCGCCGTTCTAAGACAGTCCTCGCCAACATATACACGCATACAAATTTTGCCTAATCTAGACTCACTATTAATCCATATTCAAATATTTATCGTCGGTTCATAAGGAACTGCCCTTAATATTGTAATTTATTTTATTGATAAGAAATGATTATGGTTACAAAAAAAAGCATATTTGCGAATTGAAAATGTTCCTGAAAAAGACGCCTCTAGCAAACGAGCTTGAAAGCGGTAAAAAAAATTAAATAAACATGTTTAGTAAAATTAAAACACGTATTTTCAATTCGAGCTCTCTTTCTTTAAATCGTTCGCTGTGGTCAATGACAGAGTTGTGGCTGTTTCGTTCACTTTATGAAGTAGGGTATGCTAGTTTAAACGACAATATAACAGCTCCGAGGCAAACAACCGGCTACAGAAACCCGGTGGAATTTATGCTCTCGCTGCTCGGAACACTAACCTTGTTTCTCCAACCTCCTTGAGTCACTGTTTATCGATATATCATATCAGGAGCGAATCAACCTACTCGGTCAGTGTTGCCAGGAGCTTTAAAATTCACATTGAAATACATTCAGTACACTAGCAGATTCCTATTTTTTTTTTCATGGTGTGATATAAAACAAAACGTCTAAACGAGTTAGGCATAAATAGTATTTAGGTTTATTAGCCTGCTATTAAGTAGCCCATACTCAGAAATTATGTTTATAAATCAAATAAATTACAAATTTTAAAGCCTTGAATTCACTTCTTTTCTTCATTCTTTGCTTATAAGAAATGCAATTTCACTTAAGATATTTTTCTATTAGGCTAGATGACTACTAATATTACTCTTCAAATTGCAGGAACCAACTTCAAAGAATTAAGGCAATTTATATTTTCGTATGTAGCATTTTGTTGAATAATTCAGAATATGCATAGTATAGCGTGGGAGCATTATCTTAAAACGTTGTAGACTGGTAGGGAAGAAATGAATAAAATGCATCTACTTCCGCCTATCAATAATATCATAGAATAGCAATAAAGACGTAGGACATTCGACATTCATAAAACGTTGATCGATTTATCTTTGATTCTATGTACGTGATACTCTAACCTCGTTTTCTTTCATTTTAGTTTTTGTTCGAGGAAAGTATGTTCGTTTCCGTTCGGTAATATTTAGAAGTGTACCTGCCTGTCGTGCTACAATATATGCATTGTCTAGATTTAAAGAATATATCCCAGTAAGGATTTAAATATTAGTTTGTGCCCATTTGCTGATTTAGATTCAATATCTCTAGACCATCATAGATTAATGGATGATTCTTGTAAATGTAATTGTACGGTTTTTTTTCATTGCTATAAGTAATGATTCTAAAAGCGTTAACACTAATTCAGTGTTAAAATTAAACAATACTCCTAACAGACATTTCCAGATAATTTAACTTCCCACAGAATGAGGTTACTGTCGATTTTAATCGATATTTTAATTCATAGTTTTGCGCATTGCATCAAGTATTCTTACTATTGGACTTTCATTAGGTTTGGTCCCGTCCTTAAAATTAAACTAAAAATCACACAAACTTTTATTTATTTGAATATTTATGTCAATATTTTGCTTTATAATGGTATATCAGATAATAATTTTCAGGTACTACAGTTTCAAATGATTTTGCTTTTTAGATTGAAGAAATCATTATATATTCTTCTTTTAATAATAAAGGTTCTCTGTACCTCTTTCCATATTGTATCATTATGTTTACATCTATATTTATTATTTGAATGTCGAAATATTTCAATATTAAAATAGAGATGTCTATAATATCCACAATTAAACAAAAAAGAACTGAGTTTTCTTGTTTGAAACTCCATAATTTAAATTCCAAGATAAAGGGCTACATTCGGGTTTCTATTCGTTACACCTGTAGATGTTCGAAAGGCTTTCCTGCTTAAAACCTTCATGTTTTAATAGATTATTTTAGAACAATTTTGGAAAAATGCTTATTGCATATTCACTAGTAGGCAAAAAAGTATGTTTTAACGAAAAGTAATGTAATTTGTGAGTGGCCTCCGTACTTCGTTAACTAAAAGGAAGGGTATATCAATTTATACTGAAATCTTATCAGATAATCATTATTACATTAGTTTTGACTTTATTTTTATAAGTTAATTGTTTGAGCGGGTGCTACGATGTCGTCCCGTTTTGCCGAATCCCCTTTTGCCGAACGACCTTACACCTATTTAGATCAAAACTCTTATCAGATCATGATTTCGGCGAAAGGGGATATCCCGTTTGGCCGAATCCCCTTTCACCGAAAATGGAGTTAGGGAAATCTTGACCTGTTTGAGGGATTATTCCTTGAGAGTCAGGGAAAGAGTTTCCTTGACGGATTGAAACAATTTCGTGCATAACGGTGATAAGTAATACTCTAAATAACCTCCTTTGTATTATCAGTAATGTGAACTTTCTAATACATACAAATGGCACTCATGCATTGTCCTCAGACAAATCCTTTCTTTGATACGGGATATGCAGAATTTTGGGGAGGTGCTGACCATCATACCATGAACAAGTAATGGTACCTTATTTTGATATTTTCGGCGGATATGATAATGTAAATATTGGTAAATTGGTTAATATTGTAATCCAATTCAAACTACCATACAATATAACAAAATATATATGGAATCTTCCATCAAATAGCAAATCTTCTGAGTTCTGTGGAAGTGGTGGACGAGTTGATGCTCATAAATTGTACAACATGTGTCTAATACTATCGTAAGTAAGCAGAGCTACTGCAGTTTCTGTATTAGTTTCAGCTTTAGTTATTATCTCCCTGCAAAAGAAAGTTAAACCTGCATAAATCTGAAAGCAATCAGAACGAAAATATTTTTTTCAAGGTATTATTAATCGACACATTCTTAACTAATCTGAATAAATAGCATCTAAAAACTATGTCTGCACAGAGAAATAAGTTAGTATATGCCTTGGTTTAAATTATAGGGCACTCACCATCCATTGTTCTCTTATCACAAAAAGCATACAGAGAAGAAGTCCCGGAAGCGTATTTCAGAAGGCTAGATAGGTTTAGATGTTAGTGTTTATCCGAAGAAGGGGCCAATTATGATCTATAATTATAATAGATACCATGTAATTAGGTTCTATCAAATGAAAGTTCATGTGCTTTTATGTTGGAATGATTCCAAATGGGTGCCATTATTTCACTGAGAATATAGAACGTCGAGACCAGTGGCGAAATCCTGCAATCAACACTATTTGAGACTGTGCACAGAGTGACTTCAAGATGCTGCAAAATGTCAATGTATAAGTCTCTACTCACCCCGGTCTCTTTGATTGAATTCCTTATTTTAATTACTACACTGGATTCTTACTGTTTTCTAGTTATCATTTATAAGAGATGATTTTACATTTAGCCAAACTCACTGTTATACTCTGTCACTACGACAATTACCAGCAGGCGTAGATCAGTCAGTGGAACGTTGCTTTCGTATTCGGGAGAACCTGGGTTCGATCTCAGAGACCGATCATCCTGATTTTCCATTATTTTTCCTCAGTTTCAATAGAGAAATGTCGGACCCAACATTTACGTTTCAGGAAAAACGAGAAGAAAAAAAGTTATTTCACAGTTACAGAAATCTGTTGGTTTCTTTATATTAGTGCGTACGGTAATTGAGAATATTACGCTGCTTGTATCCTGTATACGCTCATATTATATGGTGTACACGGGCTACAGGCAGCGTATAAAAATAAATTTTAGAGATTTATAAAATGTTGCTTGCCTGCCTCATATGGATAAAAAAAATCGGGGATATTCTTTCTCACAGAACAGTTATAGCCAGTCGATGTGAAAGAAAGACCCAGGTTTCACATCTCGCCCAATATTGATTATTATACACAAGGTGGACACTACTATAAGTCCCTAACCACTCAAGGAAACTTTCTCTGACTGTCAAGGAATAATCCCTCAAACAGGTCAAAATTTCTCTAACTCCATTTTCGACTAAAGGGGATTCGGCCAAAGGGGATATTCCTTTCGCCGAAACAAAGATCTGATAAGAGTTTTGATCTAAATAGCTGTAAGGTTGTTCGGCAAAAGGGGATTCAACAAAACAGGATAGAATCGGTGCTACAATCGGTACAAATCCTGTCCAAACTAAATTCACATGCTCTTATTACTGGAAAAATCTGAAAACATCATTCATGAGGCCAAGCTATACAACTCCAGTCATCCATTGCCACAGGTCCTCTGGCTCACGAGACGTAGTCCCATTATCCTATGCCAGAGGTCGACGGCTACCGAATTTATTGAGATCCACTGTAGGATATTTAGTGCACTTGGCTAAAGATTCAGAGGTATTGGCTCTGTATTGGGCTTCGATTTTAACTTTACGTTATCGTTTGTTACATGGACGCCATCCTTGTCTGTCACTGACAATTCCGTTCATTGCATCAGCTATAGGCGCTCACATTGTTGGTGTGTCACATATTCCTCATATATACGTTAGCTACTGAAATTTTTATCGTATTGGCCATCTGGGACAAAGAGTACTGATCCTTCTGACTTTTATACGTAGATAAATCCAGCCCATGTCATGACTCTCAAAAGAACGTTACCTCTCAACGGACAAGAATCCAAACTCTTTGGTCACACAGGAATAATCATGCTGTGTGTGCAGCGAGATAAATATTGTGGTTTCTAATATATTGGCATATCAGTATATATGGAATTAATCAGTGAAATTAAAAGTGACCACTGACTCATTTGCAACGTAAATTGTATAATAAAGATTGTTGTTTTAACAAATTTTTAAATAAAATAAAACTTACAGGCAAACTCTGCAGCAATTAAACTTATTATCTTTGAGTGGCATACCAACAGTACAACCTTTACACAAAAACTTTGATTTTCTTACATAAACGTTAGGAAATAAGCACCGAGAACTCCATTGTATGTAGTTTATCTCTACTAAATTTCAAATGCTAGTTATTACCATACAAGTTCTATATATTCTCTTGTAGAGAGATAGAATAAGTTTCAAGACATTTTCCATTAACTCGTTCAATTATTACACCCTTACCAACGTCATCTGTATTTCGACAGAACAGCTACAAGCTTATGGTATCAAATATACCTATAGTTTTCTAAAATGTACTTCGTACTTATGAAGTACTCAGTGTGATACAAGGAGAAGTAGAGAAATGACACCACCCAACTCCCCAATAGGACCAGGACCGCTAAAGGACCAGGAGGTTTTAACGCTCTATTTCGCGTGCTGCTCTACCTACGCTCACAGTTCCTGATTCTATGTATTTATTTTAGGTATATTTGGATAATCTAATATCTTGTCATTATACTATACTTAATGAGAACCAGGGGCGGATTGGCCCACCCTGCTACCCTGCAATCGCCGAGTGGACCGACATGGTAAAAAGTAGCCATGTGGGCCAACATGATAAAGACAGAAGTGGCTATTTCTAGGGAAAATATTTTGTTTGAAAATTTTACATTAATTATTAATACTAGATAGATTCTTTGAAGTTTGAACATCTTCTAATGCTAGGTTGCGTAAAATGTTTCCATAAATACTTTTTAAATGTCAAAGAAGGGAGTGCTTTCATTGTAGAGAATGCTGCCAGAAACCATTTTTTTTTAATTACAATTTTAAGATAGAACAAGATGATAGCTTTTCTATAATGGATATATTTGTATTAATATTGTACCGTACTTTTTCGGTCATCTGAAAACTGGAAGTCTGGAGATTTCTGCACTTTTGCGTGTGTTTCGGCATTTAAATCCCGGGGAATACATTAAACATAGTGGTTAGGTCACATATTACGCCGTGGTTACCGTCCTTAGTAGCTGACCACCTGGGGTTCTAAATAGAAATTGAAGTTAAACTGAACTCTTCTTATTGCTATGAAGTATAGTAAATTGGACTAGAACAAAGTCATATGAAAATAAAGCTTCATAGCTCAAAGACTAATACTGTTAGAACAAACGGTGTGGACAATGTAGTGTCAGAGAAAATCCTACCTGTATTTAAAAAAAAAATACTGAATCTAAACTGAAGAAAATTCGCAAGAGTTCAATAAACCCTTTCCCCTCAATTAAATATTATTGTGGAGTGCTCGACTTCGTTTGTAGGATTCTTTACGCAAGTTTCCCAGTCTTAATTTTTGAAAATACAGATTTTCTCGGAAATTATCCACGACGCTTGTTCCAGCATTTTCATTTGCCTTTGCGCATGAACTTCTAAAGTTAAGTATTCTGGATTTTCGCTCTCTCATAACTTGGTGAGCAAACAATACAATAGTTTGAAGGAAGATAATTCAGATTTGCAACATGTACATAGCATGGTACATGTTCTAAACTTTGTCATGATGGATTCTACAGAATTTTGCAAAATTGCGAAATGTTTCCTTATATTGCTTCAAACTATGGCAAATTTCATTTCTGAATCACATAAAAGAATGCAAATGTGGACAAAAGTGAACAGAAGATGTACAAGTGGAGCACAACTCCTTCGGCGATTGCAAAAGATTAACACAACTAGATGGTGGAATAAGGATCGAGTTCTCAGTAGCGTGTTTGACGACTTTTCTACACCTGTGCAAGACAGTAAGAGGTTCTTAGCTCTGCTTCAAGACCTAATGCTGACTTTGGGGATTTTAAAGCAGAAGTTACTTTCAAGGTTTGAGAATTCGTGCAAATTTCAGAATATACATCTTGCATCAATTTTTACTTAGCAATTTAGTTTGACAACACCCACTTCGGAATACTTGTAAATAGAGATGTGAGACTATTTTACAGCAACTCAAAAAATCTAATCCTTGCCACTGAAATTGCGAGAGAAAATAAATTAATTTAGTTCCTTATTGATTAAGACAATTGAATTTGTGCAACACATACAGAAAAACTCACAAAAGAAAATTACAGCGTTGAAATCGAAAGTTTTCTCCCAGCTAAGAGAATACCTAAATCAACCCTACAATTCGGTGAAACATTCAGCGAAGAAGCAAGAACTATTTCGTCTTTGCCATCAAAATGGTCTGAAATAAATGTTTTCAATGTGATTATTGACACTGCTATTCAGCAAATGAATTCTCGTTATGTTTCGAATGAAGCTCTTATGTAAGACATTGTTTGGCTACATCCATCACATTTTAACGAAATCAATTTGTGGTAAGGGTTACCTGAAGACGCTATGGATATTCTGGCTTATTATTCCAAAGTAAAGAAAGAAGATATTCTAAAAGAACTGCTTCAGTTTTCCCGGCACTATGACGACTACAATAAGTCATCACTAAGGTCTAAAAATATCAATACCACCAAAGAAGCAAATCAGGGCAAATCTATGGGAGATGATATAGAATGATCCGATGAAGAGAGCGAGGACAAGGAGAAAAGTAAGGATGGCACAAATGATGAAGAACTGCTGTGTAAAATTGGAAGGAAGTGCAAAAGATATCTCGCGTGCGTGTTAGAATTACTTAGTGAACTAAATCATTACCGTCCAATGTATCCATCGTTGTACGTGACGTACAAATATATTTTGACTCTTTCATGCATCCAAGTATCTTGCGAAAGAATTTTCTCCATCACAAAGATTATTAAAAAGCGATTCAGATCTTCTCTTGGACATGACTTGTTAGAGGACTTCGTTCTCTTTTACGTTGAAAGATCATTTAATATTGATTATGACAAAATTAATAAAGAAATTGCATCTACTTAAAAGGATTTAGGACGTTATTTAAATTACTAACTACCAAAAAAGAAAGCAATAAAAAAAAATATTAGTAACTTGAGCAAACTACAAAGTTAATTTGTGTTGTATGATTTAAAAATTTTCACAGCTTGGTCTTCTGTCTAGAAATGTAAATATTTGAAGTCATATCCATTGGTTAGTGTTCCTGAACTTTCGTAATTGTTGTAGTGAACCTTATTCCGAAACAAATATTTTGAAAATTGTAATATATGTAAATTATGGTGTTATATTAAAAGGGCGATAGAACTAAAAAATAGAGGAAATATATTATTGAAGAATATGTGATGCATACACTGTAAAAATAGGAGACACAACGTTCATCCAAAAAATGGAGGCAGCTGAGCTGCCTCCACTTTTTGGATTAACCTACATTCAGCCAGTTTTCGGTTGAACGTTTTACTGTCTGTAAACTTTCAAAATGCGTGTATATATTACATATATATGAGTGTTCCAACATATTTCATTCAATCCGAGCATTTTTTAAAGTGGAAAGAATAAAAGGAAATACTCCTTTCAAATTAAAAATGAAAACAAAAAATAGCTGAGATCGTCGGGTTTCGATCCAGGGTCCACAAGCACACTGGTCAAACGCTCTAACCACTTCGCTACAAAGGCAGTTGTTGAATCTGGCTTTCCGAGCGAGATATTGTTTTACTGTGAAGGAGGTTAATTATTAACACGTTTTTGATTTTACTACGAAGAATGTCTCTTGAAAAAAAGGAGAGATACCTTTGCTACAGTGTAAATATTTATACACAACTTAATTTCTCGGTTCACCAGTAAACTCTTTGCTGTTCACAGTGTAAAGACAATGTAAACACTCAAAATGGCGGCACGTTCAGTGACAAGCAAGTAACGTTACTCCTGTTACTGGATTATAGAATATCCAACTACGGCTTAAACTTCATCCACAAAAGTACGTAACCTCAAAATTGCCTATTTAGCTTACACTTCGATTAGAAAATGACCTAGTTTTAAACGTAAAATAAGTTAACATTTTCAGTTAACGTTAAGCTATTACAAAGAAAGTGTTTAACTTTAAAATGGAGTTAATTTTACCAATCTTTCCACTAAAAAGCTTACACTATATCCACGTTTAAGAGTAAATACAACAAAACGCTAATTTTCGACTTTTATTTCTCCATAAAGCGGAGTAACTTTCATCCATTTCGTGTTTCCACTTTTTACAGTGTACTATCGATTTGCAAGCATTCAAACTTAGACACCTTAATACGTTCATGATCATCTTATCGCTTGTGTAGTAAATGTTAATAAAGTCTATGTTCAAGCTGTTATGACTATATAGAAAACAGGTTTTAAGGATAATAATGAGTTTAGTTTATCACCAAATCGTAACAGCCCATTGTAACATAAATGTGTAGAGAAACGCAAAAGCACAGCAGTGTCGATAAGGCGTGAATATTGATGCACTCATCTTGCAAGTATACTTATAAATTTCTGTAATCGATTTTTTTTAAGTTCCCCTTCTATCCTAAACTTGTCTTAGCTATGAAGAAACTACAGCAAATATATCAATTGTCGCAGAAAATGTGAAAATAAATTTACGGTTCTACTGAAAGTAAGATTTCAGGTTTGTTCAAGAAACTGAAAAATATTAGAGATTAGCTAGATTCGACAATGTCAATCGAGATTAGAAAACTTGGTAAAAAAATTAATACGAAGAGATTGATGCTGCTACAGAACCTTGTTGTTAACATGTGCAGAGACACAAAATAGTTCTTAGCTGACTTTCGAAAAGCATTTCCTTGCTGCAGCTCAAAGTTCAAACTACAACCATAAATTTTGATGGTGGGTCAATTCTGTAGCTAAGCCGGGTGGGCCAAAGTTTGCCAGTCCGCCCCTGATGAGAACTCTTAATTGATGTACAACATGTAGAGGGTTAGCTGGGTGTCGCATCCCTTCTTCTCCTTGTTAATCATTTTAGACTTTCTCTTGCACTCACGTGTTTAATATCCTTTGATTTTCCTTCTCATCACCAAATTGCTTGCATATCACTATTTTCTTGTATACTGTAATAATAATAATAATAATAATAATAATAATAATAATAATAATAATAGGTATAATAATAACCCTGTAAAAATAATAAAGATATTCACTGTAAAGAATAATATTTAAAAAATAAATATTTACACTTCTTGTCCATAACTCTTTCTGTAATTATGTTCTTAATGCTTGTGTATAAGAAATGTCTATAGTGTGTACGTGTTTTATGAGAAGATTTTCAAGTCTCTTTAAAGGTAAGGTTTGAGCATTTACTTTAGAGGATTTAATTTTAATTAAACATTATATATATTTTGTTTAGTGTGTCCTGAACAGTCTCCAGTTCACTCATTAATTGCATCAAAATCCTTCAATATATAGGGCGAAAAGTGACAAATTTAATGTTGTTTTTTTTTTCGCAGCTCTGTTGATTAAATCAATTAGCCTAACCGAGCACAAATATCGGGATATTTAAAGAATAAAAAAAAGCGTTGGTCTTTACTAAAAGAAAAATGCAACAACTGCGCCAGGAGGTGAGCAATAACAGTACTATGATGAAGCTACAGACTATTCGACCATGAAGGAGTGATCGCGTCAGTTGGTTTAAGTTCGTCTAGATGAATGGAGGAGTGAATATGTGCATACGTTGTAAATTTCCACACACACACAAAATATCACCGCCATGACGGCAGTTTCAATATGAAAACTCATAACACGATTCTTTGTGGGGAGAGGAAGTATCTCAGACAGAACTGGAGATCCGAAGGTAAAAGCGACAACTCCCCCCCCCCCTAAAATGTGTAAATGAACCTCATCTTTTAACTTTCTCTGCTTGCTCTCACATCTCATTTCGGTACCATTTCCTGGCACGAGCGCAGTACTCACCAGGAAGCTACCCCAAATGCTTGAGCAAGAACACATATGAAAGTCGAAAAGTTAGAAACTAGTTTCTGTCGATATATGTTACAATCATTAGTAGAGATTCCATATAAGTTATTTTTCGTATCCTTTCTTGCGAGTATCAAAAGAATCCTTCACTATAATATAAAGCCATAAACCACGCGAGCATTACCCTTTACGTTAGGCAACTAGATACATGTTCTAGATACATGACCATCTTCAATCTCTAAATATAAAAAGAAAAGGGATTGTTTGTGCGTATTTTGTAATCCATCGTGTCCAGCATGTTCATGCATCTGTTCTGAAGCAATCACTAGCTTTTTAAGCACTAACTTGCTCTTCTTTGTGACCGTTAGGCACAAAACTAAATTGATGGAAGTAGACACATTAACATGTAGGATCAATTTTATATCCCACCAAGACACTGGTTGAAGTCAAGTCATGCGAAAAACAGTTTCAAAATTTCACTTAAACGTAAAGGGTTGGTGGTAATGAAATAGCACTAAGACAATTGTTCCTTCATAACTATGTGAAAGTCAGAGAAAGTCTACAACACGATAGCGGTCTCTGTGTTCAGGGAAAATATTTTCTGACAAGGTAAGTCAGGTGAATATAAGGAAGTGTGTTACATTGTGTATCCGCAAAGTGTTTAAATAATGACACATGCAAGCAGTTCTTTTTTATTAACCAATACAAAGTTGTGTGACAAAGTTGTTGATTCAGTTTATCCAGTTCAGCTCAGTAACGTCAGGCGTTATTTTGAATTCATTTAAGTCCATTCGGTAAACTTGACTCACGCCGAATGCATAATGATGAATTGGTGAAATGAAGAATGTGGGAGGAAACGGGAGAACTAAAAGAAAACCAACGCATATGTTCAATCTTTTTAAATAAAACACCTCCAAAATATCACAGATCACACGCTAGTTTGAAACGTATATTTAACATAGTCTCCCTGGAAAGCTTCATTCGGCCTGAGATGTACTATCCGTCTTTCATCATTAGAGTACAGGCAAATAATTCGCGAGCTTCATCAGATCCGATCACACGTGCTTTTGTAGTCAGATGTGCATCGTAGGTTCGAACCAATGACTGCTCATCCTTGCTCCGGTTTTCGCTTTTTTAACATATGGTGAATGTTTAGTCATACTTTCAGTTAAGAAAGTAAGCGATGGCTTCTTCCACAGACAAAACAATTGAAGGTTAATAAATCCCTCCTGAAGGGCCAAGGTAATGATGTTCTAATGCAGATAGCCAAACGAATTGCTAGAATGTAAATAATTCCTCACAGAAATGGAGAACTCAACAGGATAATTTCAGCTCGTTTTTCTGGCAACCCTTGTACTTGCGCAGTATGTGTTTGTGACCCACTCGACGCCGGCGCTGCTCAGTATTTGGGCGTCGTTCTTGGTGTGTAAGTCGAACGAGAGAGATTTTGCTGCTCCGCACCATTTCTGCCCCGCTAGTGGTGTGCGGAGAGGGAAAACCAACACATAGAACTAACAAGCAAGACACCCCTCGCGAGCGGTGCCGAAAAAAACAAGGTGGCGGTACACCGTCATTCCCCTTCAATTGAGGACGCAGGAGTGCTGTTGGAGCTGCCCGCATGGGGTCCCGTCGTCACCAAGGAGGAGATGGGAAGCAGCAAGCGGTCTCCGGATGAAAGTAATGTCGTGCAGCTGGATTTGGATCTAATTGAAAGAATTACGGAATGTTCCACCCCTACTCCCGCCCCTGCAACACACCTCCAGGACAAATGGGATTGCCAGGTAAGTCACGGAGATCCGTTATTCTTCTCTCTCAATTTTATTACTATTATTATTATTATTATTATTATTATTATTATTATTATTATTATTATTATTATTATTATTATTATTATTATTATTATTATTGGCACTACTCTAGTTTAGAGTAAACAAAGCACATGTAGTCAAATTTAATTTTAATTTTCTACTTTTTCTTTGCTTTACATCATGTTAATTGAGATTAGTTAAGGTGGAATTAGGTTAAATTATATTAGGGTGGGTAATCATAAGTTAGTTTGATCGTACTTACCCTAAAAATCAATTTATTCCCTTTTATTAAATCTAACGTGAGTGATTTAGTGAATTGCACTGGCTAGATGGTACAGATTTTAAGTTTTCTACACTCGCATCATTTTAATGATATTTTCTGCGAATTATTTCTCAGCCCCACTAGGTGATTGTCGAGACGGTATCTAGAATAAAGCTCTCAACCTTTAGTTTACTTATTTTAAGGTGCAAATCATTGCTCACCGAGGAACATAATTTCTCATTATTTTTTTTAAGTGGACTTTCATGTTCGATTAAAGTATATCCAATAGATATAAACCAAAATACTACTACTACTACTACTACTACTACTACTACTACTACTACTACTACTACTACTACTACT
>JAGDQP010004097.1:0-10075 GCA_022664845.1 Lepisma saccharinum | reverse complement strand
CTACTACTACTACTACTACTACTACTACTACTACTACTACTACTACTGCTGCTGCTAAGCTTAATAATAATGTAATGTAATATTTATTAGAGTGCTATGAACAGCTACAAGTATTACTGTTTACAAATATAACACTGGTCAAGAAATATATTGAAGAATACATACATGAAATACAGTACAAGTACAGAACAATTAAAACAAAATCACAAAGTAGACAAAAAATAAACCATCATAAAAAATGTCAGCAACCTTTTTATAGAGTGATCAATTACTATAATGACGAATTAATATTTTAATCAATTTCTATCTATTGTTAGAAGGAGAGAATAGATTAAAATGTCTCGTTTGAAACAAGGGTACATAAAAGTTTAAGTTTCTTACAAAATACTCACTTTGAGCTTCATTTGTAAGGATTTTATCCAAGAACTTCTTATCAATGTCGTCTCTTCTCTTAGCCAGAGTTTCAATGTTAAAATGAATACACCAATGAGTGTAGTTATACTTAAAATAAAGTAGTTTAAACTTGTAGAAGTCGGAGGAAGCATCTTTGTATGGCCTCAACCTTATCTGTTGAAGTTTCCGTAAGATCATTCCACACATTTGAGGCGTATTCTAGTTTTGTTCTTACTAAAATTTTAAATAAAATAGCATATGTGTTTTAAATCATTAAACTGATTCCATTGATTAAAAATAAAACCAATAATTTTCTACATTCGCTGGATAAATTATTAACATGTTGATTAAATTTCAATTTAGAATCGAAAACGATATCGAGATCCTTGACTGTGTCCACTTTCGTAATTATATTATTATTAACCTTATATGTACTGACATAATATTGGACTTCGTTGGTATAACTTACAACTCTTGTTTTCTGAGAACTGACTAACATTTTGTTTCAAGCACACCACTGCTCTATGCGATTAACATATAATTGTAGGAACTTATTATCAACACTGTTATTAACTTCTCTGTAGGTCTTTAGATCATCCGCATATAGCAATAGTTTTCAATTTGTAACTGCGTTACATAGATCATTGATAAATATATTAAACAAAAGTGGACCCAACGGTGAACCTTGAGGAATACCATAATAATAATAATAATAATTAACGTGAACAGCGTCTTTGCCAAAGACAGAACACAACAAAGGGCGATGATATCTAATAAAGCATTCTAACCACACGTCATAAATATCTTGTATTAGCATTAGAACAAATTTAGTAAAATACAAATTGAAATCATTAAGGTATGTTTAACATATAGTGCATAACACATTTGAAGTCATGAATTTCGTCGTTATTTATTTACTAAATAATACTGAATTACTGAAAGTTAGTGATAATAATTTTTGTAGTTTATCAACATTCCAGAAGTAATAAACCCCATTTTTTGTTTAAAAATTTTTAATGAAAATATTGTGAATTATAAATTAACTTTCTTTATAACTGCCGATAAAAGTTGGTTAGTTCAACGTTCGTATAGATTTTGGACTATACAGTTTCAATTCTTGATTCATTTATCCCATTTATAAAATAAAAGTTATTGTTTTCTCTATTATTATACCCATACTGCAATAATAATAATAATAATAATAATAAAATGTGTTTTTAATTATTTTAACTTGCTGACTCAAACAGCACTTTAATCTCTTCTACAACAGAGACATTAAATCGATGTGTGTTTATATTTCAGTCATTGATTCTTCAGACTGTCACGCAACCACGACTTCTTTTTTTTTAATCAAATCGTACCGCTTCAAATGCTATTCACTACATTTTCTCCTTAATATATTATACGTCATTGACACAAAACGCAAAAAAAAAAATCTATCAGACTTCAATTCTATACCAGAGATCCAGAACCGCATAAGTCATAAATCCTTGTTTTCGAGAAAGAAAGGAAAATCCTAGTTTCTTTCACATAGAAACTAAATAAACAAACTGCATAATAGACATACTTTTTAACATTATTTAATATGTTTACAACAATAATCATGCAACCATCACGTGAGGCCCTCGAATACTGTGCAAAACTGCATTTATTATGTTTTGGCCGGAATTGGACTTAATGGTTCTCAAACACAGAATTTACGATTAATTTAATCTCGTAATTATTAGGGAAACCTGCCGTTGAGTGCCGAAATAAACTCTTCGGAACTATTAACTTTATTCATTTTCTATACTCGGAAACAAAATACTTATTTATTATAATCGAGGGAGTTTGTAACTTCCTTCCGTTCTGAAACAATAATCTTCCTTCGTAAAATATTAAACAAGTACTGCATAGAAAAATGTCTTATAGATTAAAGTTTTTAGAAGAAAAATGAAAATCCATTTTAAACGAACACGAATTCGTACCAGTGGCTGCCATGTTATGTCTTTTTATTCATTTATTTGCTTGTCAATCTATTGGTCCGCATGTCTGTCTCTCTGGCTGACTAACTGTTTTTCTATATTTCTGTGTCTTAGTACCTCTACCTGTCTCTTTCCCTAACTGTCTATCTGTACATGGATTCAGTATATGGGTACATTATATACATGGATGTTCTATTGTTTAATTTTCACGTGCATGGATAGGCATCAGTAGTCAGTTTGATACATAACAAAGGGATGGTGTCACTCAGCGAGCACCTTTTCGTGACAGGGATGTGGACGATAGCGTCCTGAGCCTTTGTTGTACAATCATCCCATCGTTCGCCTCGTTACGGAAGAAAACACTGAACATCCTCAATCAAGTTGGCTGGCGTCAGCAAGATTTGAACCCGTGACACCTCCACAGTGCTCTGCAATGTCAGCTATCGTCAGTGCTGGATTAAATTATTTGGGGGCCTAGCACTATTGACTCCCGCCTTGGCTAAAGACTCTTTTAGAGTTCATTCTAACTATCACCTAAGGTCGTAAAATAACTGATTTACCTTTGGCGGGGTCCCTAAACTAGTGGGCCCCCTGAGCTGCAGACGTTTTAGACCTCCCTTAATCCGGTTTTGGATACCGTAACCACATGAAACATTTTGTTCGTACAAATAAATTACGTTTATTTAGTATATTTGTATGAATTAGGTACCTATTCTAAAATAAGAGTGTATATCCTGTAATTGCAGTGTGTGTAAATAAATCTAAAGCAAAATGAGACCTAATTTCTGCATTACTTAACGTAACTTTACCAACGTTAGTTAAGTAAGATTTTTTTTTTAATAATTTTCATTAATGTCCTGAACAAGCTTCTGTGCTTCTTTAAACAGAACGTATAGACACAAAGTGAACATGTAAAAGAAAAACGAAAAGGAAGAATTGAAAGTGTAGAAAATTCATCTTCAGAAGGATGTGTGTATCTCTTTAACTACCAATAACTTTTTAACAAAAATGTGTGCGTTTCTTGTACACAAAACATACAGTTTCAGAAGTGTGTACAAAAGATGTAAACGATGTGTATTTTTAAATTATTTTCTCTAGATTTTAGTGATTGCCATGCACAGCGCTTACCTTTTTTTTTTTTTCAGAAATTCCTACTTTATTTTTTCTACTTTTAGTGCATTTAAATAAAGTTAAAGCAGCGATTCTACTAACAGTCGCAAAGGTTCCCGTGCCTTAATAACATTTTAGGCACGCAAGCATTATTTTTTTCTAAAGTAGGCTGGCAACACTGACAACTGCACTGCTTTAGTTCGGAAAAATCCATAGTAGTTGTGTCGAATACTCTATATGCCAAGTCTGATGCTACTATGACGAACATAATAGAAGCAATTTTGAAAAAGGATAATTTTGTAGAAAGTAGACTGGCAACACTGGTAAGCGGGTTTCTAGGCAACGGATGCCCCACAGCGTTTTTTCTATTATGCCCAATAATGATTATGCCAAGTTTGGCACAGCAAGGTATAACTAAATGGAAGGAATCTGAACAATAGATTTTTAAAAATGGGCTGCTAACACTGAACCACTGCAACAATCAAAACTGTTCCAGCGGCTCTGAGCTAGTCTAGCTAAGATCTTTCGAACGACACCTCATGTATGTCTTTCATGAGATATATTTTTAACATGAGCTGGCAACACTGACAACGGGAGTCCTGGGAGCTGAAACATCCTTAATATGTTCCTATTGTGTCAAACAATGTTACTGCCAAGTTTTATACTGCTATGACTAAACCAATCAAGACGGTTCTAGGAACTCTGACCTAGTCTATCCAACACTTTTCGAACGACACTTCAAACATCTTTCTACACCTTGTAGTTTCTGGACGCGGACGAACACCATGAGCGGGAATAGAAGGTCCCTTTCCTATAGCTTCGTTATCAATGAACCTAAAAGTTGTATTTATTTTATTCCTAATACTTTCCCATGCAACTTAACACTCATATCATACGCTGGCCGGGTGACCAAGCGGTCTGCGGCGGTAGGCCATCTGCTCGAAGGTCCCGCGTTCGAGTCCCGGCATGAGTATGGATTTTAACAGCTAAAGGCGAATCATGACGAGCCAAAGTCCAAAGTGACTGGCCCAGATAAAAATAAAGTTTACCAAAGTTTTTCTCAGCTAAAGGCGAATCATGACGAGCCAAAGTCCAAAGTGACTGGCCCAGATAAAAATAAAGTTTACCAAAGTTTTTCTCATATCATACTGTTTAACATTAATTTTAATATATAAGCCCAACGCATTGTATTTAACTGATGCTCCCAGCGCATAATTTTTTTTTTTCAATTTGCCATGGTGAAGCCATGGCAACACCCACTGAAAGGGTTACGCCCTTTTTATGGGAAAAGCTTTGACGGATAAGGCGGGATGGATGAGTTGGAGCTGGTCTACGAGGTTTTAAGGAGCTCATTATTCTTTATTAGTTACCAAATTTGGATCGTTACGATTTTGCATCGTAACCATTCACTTACGTGGGATTATAAGAAACTTCAAATATATGTATATGATAAATAATATATAAAAAATGAATTCAGAAAGTGCTTGCACGCCACAATCACAACATTCAGGGAAGTTAGTGTAGACGAATGAATGTTATCTTCTGTCCCCGGGGCGACACGGGGCGCTGATGGGAGACAATGTGAGCCCTGTTAGTATTTGATGGATTACTGTGCACGTGATGGAAGTATGTGATGAGGCGGGTGCGGAGTGGCGAGTGGTGTGAGTTCGGGAATGTGGTGATGATTTGGGGGAAGAGAGGAAAGGTAGATACTGAGAATAAGTGATAGTGGATTGTCGATTAGCTGCTGGCGAGGATGAGCATGGTACGTGGCGTTATCGTATAACGTGTCTAACAACAGTGGGTGGTAATCTTCATAACGACTTGTGATGTAGCGGGTGCGTAAGGTTTCTAAATGAAACAGTATATTGGGTATAGTGACTTGTGCGTAAAGGTCTGCTGTTGGGCTGGGGAGTTTTATTCGGTAAGCAATACGGAATGCGTGTCGTTCGAGGATTTTGAGCTTATTATAGAATGAGGATGATGCTGCAACCCAAGCTGGATGCCCATAGGTTAAGACAGGTCTTAGAAATGCTTTGTAGGTATTGATGATAGTGGTTGGCGCTAGACCCCATGTTGTGCCTGTAAGTCTTTTAAGGAGATTTAGACGGTTATAAGCTTTTGTGGTGATCTCTTTTAGATGTGGTTTCCATGTTAGATGATAATCAAAGATAATGTCTAGGTACTTGACGGTGTGGGATGGTTTGATTCGTGTTTGGTGTACTGTAAGGTGAAGTTTCGAAGGGTTTCGTTGAACACGGGAACGTTGTTTTGATGGTAAGAAGACTATTGACTGTGTTTTAGCAGCATTGATTGTTAGTTTCCAAGTAGAGCACCAGGTGGTAAATGTGTCGATTGCTGTTTGCATGGCACGGTTGATTTGATGAATAGTTTGAGCTGTGACTAAAAAGGCTGTGTCATCTGCATATTGATAAAGGTGGACTGATGCTGGTAGAGGTGGAAGGTCTGTGCAGTACATTATGTAGAGTAATGGGGAGAGTGCTGAACCTTGTGGAACTCCTGTATGTAAAAATATGGGAAAAGAGCTAGTGTGGTTAATGGTGATGTATGCGAGACGTTCAGTAAGGAAGTTGTAAATGAATCTGATATATGCTATTGGTAGATGAAAGCTAAGTAATTTCCAGATAAGTCCTGCGTGCCATACTTTGTCGAAAGCTTTTTCCAAATCAAAAAGAACGAGGCATGACGGTTTGCAGGTATTGTAATGGTTGGTGATATGAGTGGAAAGACGGAGAAGTTGGTCCTGGATACTGTAGCCGGGGCGGAATCCTGCTTGGTGTGTTGGTAAAAGGTTTCGGTCTTGTAGGTGAATATGGAGGTGTTTTACTATAATACGTTCAAGGATCTTGCTTAGGGTGGAAGTGAGTTGGATGGGTCGGTAGGAGCTTATTTTGTCAGGATTCTTGCCGGGTTTGAGAAACATTAAGGTTTTAGAGGTTTTCCACTGTGCTGGTATGTATCCGGATCCCAATACAAAGTTGTAGATGACTGCTATAAGTTGGAGTAGGCGATAAGGTCCTTCCTTAATATGGCGGTATGTGATACCGTCCTGGCCTGGAGCGGTATTTTTCTTTCGAGCGGTGGTGCTGACTATTTCTTCGACGGTGATAAGTTCGGTGAGAGGTTTGTCATTCCTGAGACGATGATCTGAGTTTGGTTGTAGTTCTGGTGATGTAATGTTGATTTTATTCACCGGATGTGTCCTGGCGATGATATTCTGCTGAGGTGTGAAGATTTCCTGTAGATACTTTGCAAAGGCATTGGCTTTTTCCTGATCAGTTTGAATCGGTTGATTGTCTTGAAGCAATGGGTATGTTGTAGTTGTCTTTTTTCCAGTGAGGAGGTTGAAACGTTTCCAGAATTTCGTCGGATGTGCTGTGTCTCGGAGTTGGTTACAGGTCTTCACCCATTGTCTAAGTTTGTATGCTGTTATGTAGTTTCGAACTGATCGCTGTAGTTGCCTATGGAGTTGCAAAGCTGCCGGGTTTCGAGTTCTTATGTAGTCTAGGAAGGCTTGTCTAGAGCGTTTAACCTGTGCGAGATATCCCGGTGGTAATTTCGGCTTGTATGGTGTTGTTGTAGATGTTGGTATGTTCTGTGCTGAAGCTGACTGAATAGTTTCGGTGATGGTTTGTAGCGTCTGGTACAGCTCTTCCTCGTTAGTTGGTTCCTCAACGTTTAGCAGTTTGTCGTTGATGAAATTTCTGTACTGGTTCCAATTGGCGAGATCGTATCTTGTGATGATTCTTGGTGGGGGTAGGTCAGGTTGTTGGGATGGTTGACGGTGTAGAGTAAGTTTGATGGGTACATGGTCGCTTCCTACAGTATCCAGGACTTCTAGGTGAGAGCGATGGATAAGATTAGGGGAAAGGATGACTATATCTGGGGTAGTTTGTGTAATCGGACGGGTAGGTTTGGGTAATTGTTGTAGTATGCCGTTCGTATTGTTGCTGATAAAATTGGTGAACTGGTTTTTCTGTCTATCGGATCTACTATGAATATTGATATCTGCCATAATTATGAATGCTTTGAAGTTATTAGAGATATACTGAAAAAATTGTAACGGTATGGGATGGCCTGGACGAACATAGATGGTGATTAAGGTTACATATAGGTTTTTGAAGTATAGTGTGGTAAGGATATGTTCTGGTAATGCAAGTTGTGGAATAGAATGGATGCGATGAGGTATTGATGGTTTGAAACCTAGCGCTGCCCCTCCATTAGCTCTTAAAGCCGGAATATTGCTTGCCTGATGAATGAATTTATAGCCAGAGAATTTACAGGATGATTGTGGTGGAAGGTGTGTTTCATTTAGTAGAAAAGCCTGTGCTTTTTCTTCCAGCAATAAGGCTTCAAATAATGGCTTGTGAGTATTGAGTGAGCTAATGTTCAAGAATAATATTACAATATCCATATTCAGTTGCGTTGGCTTGGTGTTTCCCATGAATCTGGACTTATGGAAGGTGAAGCTACGAAATGAACGTATGGTCCTGAGTATGTGGCATGAAAAGTGACTTGGAATACTTGTTTGGCTGCAGTTTGAATCTGTTGTAGTATATGTGAACGATGCGCTGGTTGGATATTTTGGAGTGTAAGGGTGATGAATGATAACATTTGATCAACAGTTATGGGTTTGATGAGGATGGGGTGTTTCTCTTGAGCACTGGTCATGTCGTGGGTTTGATCGTGGACTCTAAGTGGAACTACAAGGTCTGGTTTCGTTGGTTCGGGTTGAGGTCGGGCCTTACACTGATAGCTATAGGTGGGATGATTTTGTTGGCAGGTGGAGCATTTTGGTGGTGACTGCATGTTTTGGCACTGACGAGTAGAATGTGGTCCGGAACAATATCCACATTTTGGTTGGTTTGTGCACTGGTTTGTCGAGTGAGAGTTATAACTTTGGCATTTTTCACACCTGATGGGCATTGGTGGTTGTGTGCGAGAAGGCTCTACACGGTGTCTTTTTCTATAGATATAAGCGCCGAGTGTGAGGAGGTCGTTAACTGTCTCGTGTGATTGGGTAAGTACTCTTACAAGATAAGTAGGACCAGCTTGACATTTGATTCGCATTACTTTAGAAAATTCGTACTCCTCCTGTTTGAGCTCTTCCGTAATTTCCTCATCAGTCCACGAAGGATCTACACCGCAGATAACAACAGAGAGAAGTGGTGGTTTACGTGGTGGAGGTGGTTGTTTAGTGCGTGTAGCGTTTAAGCTAATCATGGTTGCGGATGGACCAAAGATTTCTAGGGTGAATTTGTTACGTATAGATGTTGCTAGGTTCGGGTCCGGTGATTTGATGATCATCCCGTTTCGTGTAGGTATGATTTGAGTAATGGTTTGGCGTGGTACGTATTTACAGAGTTGCATGAGAATTTGCTTGGCATTCTGAAATTTGGAGTCATACTTGCTGAGAAGAAAAGAATGTATAGTTGTACTGTTTACTGATGTAGAGTCTTCAACGGTCATTTGATCAGAATCGTTATCACTATCGCTGTTTGTTTGAGTGTGTTGTTTCTTAGGTGGTGGTGAATTACTTGGTTTTCTATCTGTGGAGTTGACCTTAGTGCGGGACCGAGAGCGAGATGTTGCTGCATCGTCTATCCGTGATTTTCTACCAGTAACCGTTTGCGGGAGTCCGGGGTGCTTGCCGTCCGACATATTGATAGTCTGTCCGGGGGCCGAAGCCCGTGAAAACAAAAGGGAGGTAAAAACGAGAAGCAAAATGAGTGATGAAATGATCAGTCTCTGTGCAATGACTGCTCCTCGAACTAACTGCACCCTCCGACAATGAAAATTGCCGTCAATCCTAAATTGACCGTATACGTAATAATCTCTTTCGTGCGTATGCTACACGAAGTCCTCGTAACTACGCTAACGAATCAATGTTAGGCTAGGTTTAGTTATGGAGCGCATAAAACTTGTCCCCTTCATTTTTAGAGTTATTTTCTTCTGTATATACTTACAAGATTCTAGATCATAACTACTACTGTAACTTTCTGTATAGTGTGGAAAATGTTTTGTCAAATATAGCGGCAACAAAACTCAAAGAGTGAAAGTAACTGACAGAACATAATAATAAACAGAAACATTTCTCTGGACACTCTCAATAGTATCGAAAAAGAAGTCGTGCTGCCATCTGTTGAGCAGTCGTTTTATCGGTTCAGCTAGGACACGTACAGTAGAACCCCGTCAATCCGTCAGCTATGGGACTGAGGGCATGGTCGGAAGGCGGACTATCAGAGGAACAAACATATTGAATATAAAACAGTAAATTCCAAAGAAATCCATTTGATCACTATGAAAAACTAATAATAAAATTCAGTGCACTAGTTCTATGAGACGAGTACCTTACACTGAAAGAAGATTTGTAACACATTAAAGAACTTGCCAAAAGTTACTGCAATAACAATAAACATTTGTAAAGCAAGACATCAGAACACACTAGCCAAGTGTCACCAGCTAATTGGCTCTACAGTGCACGCCTTGGTCGGATTATGCGAGGAGTCAAACCATCCGAGGTGTCGGATTAACGCGTGTCTATTGTAATATATATATATATATATATATATATATATATATATATA
>JAGDQP010004096.1:57846-87954 GCA_022664845.1 Lepisma saccharinum | reverse complement strand
TTGTAGTACGCAATCTCATCGTTTGAACGCCATCTCGTTGAACCCGATCGGACTTATACAACGCGAGATACAGATCACTGAAGCCATCTATTGGCAAAATAATGGATTACTTTTTACTACACCAGATATACAGTATGTCTTGATGTTATTTTATCAATATCTTTTACGATAGTTTAATATTTATTCCTTTTTCCTGTTTCCAGGCATTCCGGTTTCAGTGGATCACAATTTGAGGTTTCTGGTGGCAGTGACTGTGAGTATTATTTTAGTATTCTAAGTTTGTCCTCATGGAGGGACGATTTGTTTTAGTTGTCACCCAGCCAAGTTCTGACCGGACTCTTGGCTGCTTCATTGCCAGTTTATTCTGTTGCTTATATCTCTTTCTAGTTTCCTCTTGTCTATTTATTTGGTCTCCCGTTTGAGGAAGTTTTCCTAAGGAAAGAAATAATGGAAGAGATAATACACACATATCGGCCCCAGTTAGCAAGTAGGGGTTAACTAGCACTCTCTTGGCCCAAATACAGGTTGAGTGGGGACTGGAAAGAACTTAGAAAATACTTTGCAAGCTGATACAATAAACAACTTGCTGAAGCAGTATGTTGCTCAAAGCAAATGTAAAGATGAAACCTTGAGTTTAAAACTGATCTTGGTTTATATACCGGGCAGCCCCTAATAACAAAAAATGATACACCTCTCTGTATTACACAGAAATAGTAAAATACGAAAAGGTAGCTCACCGCAGGCTCTTTTAGGACCAAACTATTCTTAGAAGCCGGAAACTACCAGTATGAAATATTTTATATAAAATTTAAAACATATATTAACAAGTATGATAGTAATAAAAAGTAAGTGACGCAAACTTGGTGAACAACTAACTCAAACGAAATAAGGCAGAAGCTCCTAGCTCACTACAACAAAGAGGAGGACCAGGAGGCATCTTGATATATAACTGGCTACCCAGCAAACCGAATTCCGACCCCGACAAACTAGTAGTCGGGAGAAGGTAGGCACTATCCATAAGTGGCGTTTAGCCGTCTGGCAAATTTCCGGACCACCGTCGTAGTCCTCAGGTCATCTTTCGGGCCGCCGTCGTGGTCGGCATAGATATGTAATCCCGCTCAAAACCTACCTGCCGACGTCGGCTCCTAGTCGGGATTTTTCAGAACCCAACGTCGGCACCGCTTTTTCGACCAAATGCCGCCGTCACTTGGCATACTGGGTAGAAGGGTACCAGTTAATGATAACAAAAACATTGTTAAAACCTAGTACATTGTGACACTACCATGTAACGTAAAAATAGAGACAAACTAACCCTTTGCAAATATAACTGGAAAAACATACTGAGTACATATGGAGACTTGAATCTCCTACGTAAAATAATCCTTTGAACATCAAAAGGCTTGAACACACCACAAAAAAGGTTTATATCGACATAAATAATGGAAAGAGCAACAGTAGAGGTTTAACGACTACTACTCCAAATGTGAAGTACCCCATCCACTACCTTTAACACTAAACTTGTAGCTAGTTGTCCAAATAAGAGACCACAAACAGACTAGAAGGAAATAGAAAGACACTGAAACAATCATCCACAGTAACTGGAATACCAAATAAAAAGAATAATAAGCAATGAAAAATGAAAAGATCAGACTCTGAGAAGAGTTGATAGATACATATGGGTCCCTGGCCACCTGAGCTCAAAAACCCTCACAGTACAAAATAGCAAAGTTAACCGGGAATATCGGCAAAACCGATAGAAAAAAACACAATCATACAACGTCGGTACACCTATAACACCAAAGAATGAGATGAAAACTACTTTATTGCATATATAAAGAAATAGAGAACTCAACAGGCTGGTGTCAACGAGAAGGACCGAGCTCCGGGTCTCATATTACAATGAAATAAACGATAAATATTAAATTATCGTAAAAGTTTCTATTGATAGAATGACATCAAGGCATGTGCTATACCTGGAAAACCGTAAGGCTTCTCGAATATAAAATGGCTATTTAAAAAAACAACATACAAATGTTCAATTTCTTGTGAATTGTAAAGCATGTGCACGATCAGAAGATGCTGTCCGATTTTAAGTATTTTTTTTATATTCCTTCTTGGCAGTACCAGCTACAACTTTTCTGCTCTATTGCACGTCTAAAATATTTAGGTAGTTATTATTATTTTTTAGAAAAATAGGGGAAAACAAAATTGATCATTTTTCGGCATATTAAGACGCCATGCGCGATCGGAAGATTTTAGACGATTTTAAAAATTTTAAATCTTTCTTAATAGAGCCTCGAAAATAAATATTTGAGTTTTTTCTAATCACCCTATTGAATATGGCTGTGAATTAAATATATATAATTACATGCATATATGTGTTTCTCTCTCAACTCTCTCACACCCTCTCTCTATGTCTCTCTCTCTCTCTTTGTGTGTGTGTGTGTGTGTGTGTGTGTGTGTGTGTAGGTGTGTGTGTGTGTGTGTGTGTGTGTGTGAGTGGAGTGTATGTATGTGTCTGTGGTCTCAACCTTTTCATTTCCTAGCAGTGTGTGGTTTGTGTATTTCTGCCAACTGGATACTCCCTGTTGGAAATGTAAATTATGAATCTATGCGCACACATATCAACCGCAGAGGAAGGTAACTGCACTATTTTCTCAAACTTAATGAAAATGGAACTTTGCCAGATAGTGTTACATTGTGGGTTCGGCTTCAAACAAGTGGATGAGATGGAAGGTGTTGTGGGAATAGAAGTGTTCCGTAAGAGGTCAACAAGACCTTTTCAGGTAGAGATATATTACCTTCCTGGATATTCTGTGGCTAGAAAAAAGAGGATGTGAGTCGATGATTCTCACATCTTGTAAAGTATCGATCAGTTCAGTGACCTTACGATATTTGGCACCAATATCTGAAAATATTTTTTTTTTTTCTAATGGAATGGTTGGTTGATTTAATGTTTTGGAACAGTTCTCTTTGGATCAGAAGCAGAAAAAACGGAACTACTTCACAAAAGCTAACATTTCGACATTTCCAGTTAAAACGAGTCTTACATCCAGTAATCTACAGGACGATAACGTGTTCCTCACATTCGGCTTCTGAAAAAAATGCCCGCAGAAGATTTGATACAAACTATTATATGTGTCCCTCGAAATACATGTAATACATTAGTTGTGCTTATGTGCGTAAATAGTTTTTCTTCTGTTCTTGTGTATCAGTATGAATTAAAGAAGCAAAAAATGATTTTCAATAATCATGAAATTGGAAATTATAAAACTAAAATATATTATGCAAAATTGGCACAATAACTTTAAAGAAACATAATGACAACTAGTTATCTATTTAAAGCATATTTTGTGCTATAGTTTTAAAACATAATTCTGTATTTCCTGCATGTTCGTTTTAGTCCAGCTAGTTCTATAGTTGGACTGTGTTGATACTATTCAAACCGATTGAAGGAATTTGAAAGAAACGAGTCCAGAAATTTGTACGTATTTTGCTCTCCATTTGCAAACACAACAAAATATTTGGTGCACAATTAGCTTAGCCGAGTAACCTAAGCAAGGTATTCTATGTAACTGATATCAGTTTAGCGCCAGTAATCGTAGTAATGAATTTTGTTGCTAATTGTTGCAAACAGTTTTACATTTTATGGATGCTTGTTTCGGCCTAGAACTCGAGAAATAATTACAAGCTACGCTGATGTTATTCTAAATATCTTGGATTAGCTTTGACTTAACCGGACTCATAAGTAATAAGAATTAAACCCATTCCAGATCTAATGCATATTCTGTGCTTAGTTTGACGAATAAATTCAAGCCTCGTGAACTTTGTTTTGACTGAGATTTCTTTGATTGTTTTTTATTCTGATTACTGTTTTTTAAAATATGGACCTCATTGTTAGCAAAATCTCTTATCATGTGCACAACATAAAATATCAAGAGTAGTCTAATCATGTTTTCGTTAGTATTTTTTTGATCTGGTTTCACCAACTTCACGGTATAATAAAAAGCGCATTTCAATATTCTACAAAATTTTAAACGTTCCTTTGAAAGAAAAATAACTACAGGGTGTTGGAAAATAACACCGACCGAACCACCTCACAAGATTCTTGACACTGAAAATAATAAAAAAGCTAGACCGTCGAAGGTTCACAAATACAGTACTTCGTTTAGACTGTCGAAACCACGGGGAAATTAAGTTTAGAGCTTGATGTTTCCAATACAATAGATCTGAGTAGACATGATACCCTCAAAGAATTGAAACCTGCTCTTTTCAAAAATAGATACCGGTAGTGCAAAATTGTGCAATGGTGCGAAGAGATTCCCCAAAGGAAATAGGTCATTTCCAGAAGTTTTCTGAAGTAAAGGTGGGTCAAGTAAATCATGAATCTTAAATGATTACACAAATTAACAATAATTTGTTCGGAGTAATGTAATATCTCAAACAGATTTACTTTGCGGAACGAGTTTATATTAGTATGTATGGATGCATAACAAACAGGAGTCAATTCCCTATATTTCAAGGAATGTTTAGTGTACTTTTTTCAATAAAAGAGACTATCATTGTACGGTCACATCACGATGATTACGCTTATCATCTGTACTTATACGATAAAACGTTCTATTCGTGTTTATTTCAACGCACATTTATTCCAGAATATGTCTGAGAATACCTTATGTCCTTTGGACATCCAATTGATAATTTGGGAAGATACCTTTAAGGATAGAACTGGTTTGAAATTTTTGAGGGTACCATGTTCTATTGTTAACTGAATTGGCAATACCAAGCTCTGAAATTTATTTTCCCACATTTTCGGCAGCCTATAAAGCGGAAACGAATCATGTATGCACCCTTGATGATCCATACTTTTTTCTAATTTTTATGTTAAAACTCATGTGAGATGCCTTTCTCAGTGTTGTTTTGTAACTTCTTGTATTTAATGTTCACTGTATTGCAGCAGCAAAATTGCGAAATGTTCCACTTGTTCTGTTCAAGATATTTGTTTATTGAGTTTCTTTTAAGGAAGGCAATTCTAACTTAAAAGCATGAACTAATTCTATTTAGGTTATTATTTCACCAGAATAGTAAAGTAGGGTAAAACAAAATCATAAATTTAAGTTGCTTGAGATTGAAATAATAATATCAATACTACAAGCAATTATGAATACAGTACATAATAAAAGACTACAATCACACTTTACATAACTTCTGTTTGGTAATTTTCTTCAACAATCTCAGAGGTTTTCCGAAAATAAGTATTACTTAATTTGAGGTAGAAATATATGGACGCAATGCTCTTGTTGAATAAGGTGTCATTGTTTCGTGCGTTACTATAGGTAAACAATAAACAGAAAGTTCAAGAACTGTTGACAATATTCATGTCACAAATGACTTCTATTGAATTTTTAACTAAATCGCCACTATTTATTACCTTCTTTTCGCTGTTGCACAGCGTGTTGACTTGGTTGGATTTTTTTTCTGTGTACAAATACATTTAGTGTAGTCATTTTATAAAAAGTACGTAAAAAAACTCTTAAAATCATGAAACGTAGTATAGATATAGTACTTGACCATCTAAGTAACATAATAAAAGTCCTCCAAAATCAAAGCTCTGCTACGGCCACCCTCTTAAGATATGGATGCAAAATTCAATTTTTCAAACAAATTCTTGAAAACTAAGCATCATGTCGACAAAAGTTTTAAAAGAAATTTTTAGTACAAAATTATGATTTTTTTTTGTTATTACTTTTTTTTCTATTTGACCAATCCTAAAGCCACAATATGGCATCAGAAGAAAATCATCTTTCACAAAATTGTCTTTTAGAGCTTTTTATTTTTATAGTGTAGTCATTTTCAGCCAAAATCTTTCGTTCAGATAATAAAGTTCTTACAAGCATGGTATTTGATATATAGAAAGTACTTGGCCACCCAAGTAACATACAAAAGTCTCCTAAAAGCTACAGTTACCATCTTGGGAAATGGGCCCCGAAATTAACCTATTTCGAGTTTTCTTAAAAAAAAAAACAATGAAGCCCATCATAAACGTTTTAAATCAGTTTGTTCAGCTTAAAATTACTCATTTTTATTTTTTAGGCTATTCTTTTCATCAACTCAGAATCTAAAAAAAAAAAAAAAAAAAAAAAAAAGCAGAAAAACTAATCGTTTTGTCATAAATTGTATTTTCATTTAGTAGTCTTTTAAATAAATGTAGAAATTAATGCCAACAACATAAACTGGTCCCCAGCTTTCATCTCATTTCCCTTTCATCTTCGGATTCATCTCATTACCTTTGCCCTGCAACACCTGCGTGTAAACATGATATGAAAGCGGAGCTTCTGCATCATTACTTGGTGGAGTATTCAAAGCTAAAAACATTTTGCCCGCTGTTTAGCGATCAAATTATGGTATCTGTAATATCTCAAATCATCGAAGGTAGTATTTGTTGATGGACCATCTAGTTGAAGAATGAATTCTTCACCTGAAGCAGCTACTTCTTTGCCTAAAGAAGGATCGTTAAACATTTTCATTTTCTCCCTGTGAGCGCTATCGTTCTGTAATAGCCCAAATGTATTTGATTTATCTTCCCTAGATCTGTGTCTTAGCCAACAACCACAACTTTAACAGCACTATTATGCCTTTTCTAATGCTGTTAAAACAATGACAGAATTTGCATCTGCGTCTTCCAACTTCATCCGTGTATTTGATTCCAAGAATTATCTTGAAAGAACTTATATAAATGACCTTTTGTTCCTACCGTTAGTCAAAAATGTATTTGCCTATTTCGCCTTTATGGTTGTTGTTACCGTATTCTCTTGGGGTTGAATTTCGGCGGAGGTTCTTTTGGCAGCTCTTCTTTGCTGTTCACAGCATTTAACTGTATGATGCTTACTACTAGGGTATCCATCGGAAATAACCCAACAGTTGCTTCTATAGTGAGATTTTATGTAAGAAGTGTAGCCCATAACTACCTCTCCATATGTGATAGGAGCTAGACAATATTGTGCAGGAGATTTTTTCCATCTAAAACATATACACAGTTCTCAGGAATACTTGAAGATTTCCCAACTGGAAAGACTTTCAGCAGAGAAAATGTCACTGCTTTTGTTAGTGACAATGCATCAAATAAAGAAGGAAGCTTTGGTGCTAGCTCAAATGTAAAGCACGTTTTTAGTTTCTATGGTTCTTTCCCTGCATATATAATTCTTTCAAAAGCTTTTGGTCATTGACAACAAAACTCTTTTCTCCCAACGTGATTGCAGAGTGGACTCCTGCAAGCAATTTTACTTTATATTTCTTTTTTATAACAATACCAGCCTTTTCCTCTTATTTTATTGACGATTCTCCCACCTCTCCTCCTTGTTCACAAGTTATTGATGAAACACCTATGAGTTCTGTGGATTGAGTTACCAATTCCTCATAATCAAGCTGAAGTAAATCTATCTGCAATAACCATTTACGAAAAGTTTCTTGATCTGAATCCCAAACTTTTCTGCTTGGGTTCTTCTTCGTGAAGTATTTGAGAACACACCATTTAAAGTTTATACAGCTCTGGTAGCTTCAGTGCATAGTGGAATGGATGTAGTCCATGGTAAAAGTTTCTTCTGGGATACCCCGACCATGTGTAAGGCCACGAATATATTTCATAGGTCTCATCAGTGATTGCTATACATACAATTTTATATGTATTGCAGTACATACAATTTATATACAATTTTATATTTATATGTTATACAGTGATTGCTATACATATACTAAAATACAATTTTAGACCAAATACCAGTCGAAATCAGGGAGACCGGCGAATGCAGAAAAATACATTCTTAGAGACACGGTAAAAATCTTATGAACAGAAATGACGAATTTTATAAAAAAAAACAGCAGCAACAACTCTAAACTACAATTTTGTAAAAAAAAAAAAGTTCCCTTTTGATGCCATTCTGTGGCATTAGGATTGTTGAGATAAAAGAAAGGTAATAACAAAAAAGATTCATAATTTTATACTGAACAAACTTAATTTGAAACTTTTTTTCGATGTGATGTTGAGTTTCCACGAAAATATGGAAAACTATAATTTGGCCGCCATTTTCCAAGATGGCAGCCAAAGCACAACTTTGATTTTGAAGCACGTTACTGGGGTGGAAAAGTAGTTTCTATATACCAAATCTCATACCTTTAATACCTTTGAACTGACCAAAAGATTTTGGATTAAAATGACTACACTAACTGTTTATGATGCCTTTCATTGTTGCTTTGTATTAGTGCTTCATATTAGAAATTAATTTATATAACAAGGACCTCCCGATTCACTGCTCATCGGAAATACATTCAAAGCTAATGCTCCAACGAAACAAAAATGTCTCAGGTACAAACTTAAGCGGATAAGTAGAAAAATATAAAGATCATATTCTCATGCTTTTGCCACATTCTGCGCGCAATAGTTAACATATAAATTTATGCGACCCATGAACTCAGAAGGTTTACCAATCTGTAATCTCTTGTTCAAATAAGATAAGAAAAGTGTTCCTAAAGCAAATATTGTCTACATAAACGGATGTTGAAAAACTTTACGTGAGCAGAGGAAATATATGAGAATGACTTCATTTAAAATATTTGTTTAGTTAGTTTACATTCTTTTAGATTGTTCACATCTATGGTCCAGTTTGCCTCAAGTATTTGGAATTCATCGGTAGGCACCCACAGAATGGCCATTCTAGAGTCCGAGAATTCTAGACTGATACTCTGAACGATTTTTATTTTTGTAATAACTAAGAGTGTAAATTTGACAAATGGAAATTAATAGAGAAACAGGACTGATATATGAGAAATGAAAAAAAAAAAAAAAAAAACAGTCATTTTTTTTTAAATGGTTGGATTTGTAGCTTCTTTGAGCTGTCCTCAGACCTTCGGACATAAATACTGAAAAGAATAATAAATAATAACATTTTCTTATTAAAATTCGAGCAATCTGCACAACAAAATGAGAAAGAGATTGAATATTTCAGTTTACAAGAATAGAAGTTGTGTCTTCAGTTTACAAGAATTTTATCAAAAGGGAAAAGGTATGCAGTATCCTGATACGATTTGGAATTCCGAAAAAAATTGGTTCAACTACCGAAGATGTGTCTTAGCGACCCCATAAGCAGAATACGGATAGGTAATAATATGTCAGATAGTTTCAAGATTCGCAACGGACTGAAACAAGGCGATGCCTTGTCACCACTACTGTTTAACTTTGCGTTAGAATATGCGATTTTAAAAATTAAAGGGGACAAAAAGGGACTACTATCATTGAATGGTTTTAATCAACTGTTCGTATACGCGGATGATGTAGATTTAATAGGAAACGATATAGATTCACTACAAAGCAACACCGATGTCTTAGTAGAAGCGTGCGATGAGATAGGTCTACAGGTAAACATAGATAAAACAAAATACATGATAACAAGCCGAAACACAAGGAATAAAGAAAATAAAAACATAAGAATTAGGGATAAGGTCATAGAGAAACTAAACAAATTTAAATACTTGGGAGCATATACGTAACAAGCAAAAATAAGGGCACGAAAGAAATAAAAAGTCACTTAGTATTGGGTAACGCATGTTTCTATTCAGTCCAAAAACTTCTAACATCGCGATTAATATCAAGGAAATTGAAATTGAAAATATACAGAACGGTTATTCTGCCGGTAATACATTACGGTTGCAAAAGTTGGAGTACGATCCTAGCAGATGAACATAAATTACGCGTATTTGAAAATAATGTTTTGAGAAAGATATACGGGCCGAAACAGGACGAGATGACTGAAGAGTGGAGGGGACTGCATAATGAAGAACTGCTCGGACTGTACGATTCGCCAGATGTTGTAAAAATAATGAAATCACGACGACTAAGGTGGGCAGACCATATATTTCGGATGGGGGAAAAACGAAGATTATATTATATCTGGTTGGAAAGCCAGATGGAAGGAGACCATTGGGAAGACCGAGATGTCCTTGGGAGGACAATATTAGAAGAGATCTTCGAGAAGTGGGTGTTCGTGATGAACACTGTCTTAATATTGCTCAGGAGAGAATCCAATGGCGAAATTGTGTTACTGCGGCGATGAACTTGCGAGTTTGATAAGCCATAGAGTTAGTTAGTTAGTTAACAAGAATAGAAATAAAGAGGTTACAGTTGATTAAAGAGAAAATATTATTTCTTAATTTCATTTACCATAGTGGTGATGAAATTTCAATTTTTTTGCACCCATCCGCAAGGTTCTTGGTTCGAATCCGATGACCTGCTATTCTGGCTGAGTTTATTTCTGTTACTGCCCTCAACCACATCACGTTAATGACAGGAGAGTAACTTTTCAAATTAAACCCCACCTGATCTCCCCTGTCGTATTCCGGCCAAAGCTGAAAATACGTTAAGACCATGAATACAAGTCAGTTTCATTGTAAAAGGAACACGTAATATAACAAGAAATTTAAAGAAAATACAAAGGAAAGATAGAAGAAAATATGTTGGGTAGAAAGTTATAGGCGTATGCTCTTGAAAATAAACATCAGATTAAAATATTACTAATGAAACTCTGTGGTGATATTTATGGTGTATTTATTTGAAAAAAACAGTCAATTGATTCTTTACCCCTCCAACTAATATCTTTAGGGATTTCTTTCTAAGTAAAGTTACGAGCACAAATCTTTCAAGTTACGAGCACAAATGAGGAGCAAACAAGCAAAATTACACAAATCCAGTGAATCATGCAACATAATTTTTTCAAGGAAAGTGCATATTACGATGGGATAAGTATTTCTATCCGAAAATTACTTTGTGTTATTCGATGCAGCCCTTGATTCAGGTCTTAAAACCAACAAAACTTTTTTTATATATAAAATACCCTTTTGCGCTTTTACCTATTTGCTCCTCAAATGTTAATGTGAGCAACTAAATCTGAAGTTAGATTTAGTTGGATCAGTTGCGTTGAGAGGCTAAAGTTGCTCCAAGTTAACGTAGGTTGTAGCAAAGCTGCGATAATATCAGGCACATAATTCGGTAATATACTAAGGCTAAAACGTTTACTACACTACTCATTAGAGACAAGAAAGAAGACGATTCCAATGTAATATTATTCGTTACTATTACTCAGCAATATTCTAATATTGCATGATTTTTCCAACACAGGTACAACATAATACAAAAGTCACAAAACACATTTCATTACTTCCTCCATTCGTAATTCATATCAATGGACATATATATGAAGTTCGCTGCTACAGATGGATAACTACATCATGCTACATTAAACTATTGCAATATTGGAAAACACAAAATAAACGAAGCGTACTGTGAACAAACGTCTAAGTGACATTTTCAAATAAAATAATCACGAGCACATTTTTATATATAACAGGACAAATATGAGGCATCAAATATTTATACTTTGGACAAAAGCGGACTTTATTCCAACATGTCTTCGAGCAAAGTATGAATAGTTTATGCCTCGTATTTTCCCTGTTATATATAAAAATGTACACGTGTTTTTTTTTTAAATTTGAAACTGTCACTTAGACGTTTGTTCGCGCATACACTTCAATTGTAGATCACTTCTTAATCAAAACTATAACTACATACAAAAATTAACAAAAGTAAACATCATACAGATAGACATGATGCTTTGCTTACTTGTTCTGTCTCATCATAACATAAAAAGTGCCAATATATCCAAAGAGTTTTATTAGTAATATGATTTAGACACGTTGTGAAATTTTTAAAATACGTAACAGCTTTAACTCTGTACTTTAAAAAGTGATCATATGAACAGCATACTCAGCTCATGACACCTATACTTTACTAGGCCGGGCGGTAAAAAATAGAGAGTCTTATTTTCCATTGATCACATGCATCAATAGTTGCTCTGCTATTCGGAATTTATTAATACATAAAAGCAGAACATCCCAGGACTCACCACGAGCACCTCGTACCCCAGGTTTAATAATAAAAGAAAAAAAAATATAATATAATATATCTCTATTAAGAATGAATGGATTGATCGAGACAAATGTATACCTTTGAAACTAAAGTACTCTCTAAACTAGATTTGTACCATAAAATGATTTATGCAATTCGTAACCATATTCAATTTTACAATGAAGAAGTGTTTCAACTAGAATTGCTTAAAAAGAAGAGAAGTAATAGATACATGTTTTCGGTAAACTAACGACTCAAAATTACATCAACTTCATGTCTCTATTTCCCTATCAATATCTAATGAAAAGCTCTGCAGTTATAGTAAAAATATGTAAAGTATAAGTGTTTTTGTTCCTATCTACCATAAAGTGAACCAATATTTTCAATATACTGGCTTTTGTATCCAACTATAACTCACATAATTTTAAATATTTAATGATATTTAGCACTAATATGAACATTCAATATCATAGACTCATATAATTGGGCTAACAAATGCTTATAACATTATAGAGAGATAAGACGGGTGAAGAAGATACACAAGAAAGAAGACTGTCTTCTACAGTGGCATCTTAGTACCCAATACAAGGAAGAAAGAGAAAAGTGATGACATGGTTTAGTCTAAAGAAAATATAGTAATAAGGCAGTTATCTGTGGACGACCACAATCGAAAAAACTGGAACATCAGAAAAACAATTGTAATCTATTTTAAAAAAATATAGTAATCAAGTAGTTCCTAATAGAATAAAAAGTGTCATCAGATGACGTTCATAAGATATACTTCACATCATATCACCAGAAAAATCTTGGGCAGGGAAATGATAACATTTATACTGTAGTGTAGTAGATTTGAAAATCAACTTTCTTTCCTGAAAAACTCTTCCAGTTGCTTCAGTGATGGTCCGTATGAAATACTCGATAGCGAATGTTTAATGTATTTTTAAATGTTTATTGAACATAACTTACGCTTTAGTTACAATCAGGGCATAAATATCTACCCAATTATTCCATCGTGAAAAATAATTTACGGCAAATTAATTGATTTTGAAGTTTTAAGTAATCAACTAGAAATATTTCTGGGTATTTTTATGATAAGCAGAAATTCAATGAAAATAGAGTAAATTACAGCTTATATTAACCACAAACTTTATAAAAACCTTCATAATTATTAATCTAGGAGTGACTCAGTATTCGATTCTAAATCTGAACTTTAATATCGGCAGCCAATGCTTGTGGATTTTTCTACATTCAACGTATATGATGCTACATAGATTCGTGGGAACCGTCTAAAGATAATTTTAAAACGGAAATTAAACTAATACTAAGCAAAACAATGAACGAGGAGGTTTTATTCAACATGATGGCGTTGCAAGAAACTTGCTTAGACTGTTTGCATTATATGAAATTTGGTTAGATGGTTTAACCGAATTCAGAATTTTCTTTTTACAGGAAAACATTTTGAAAGTATTCAAAGAATAAGTTAGTCAATATATTTTATCTTCAAACTTATTAGGTAATAAAGGACAGAATATAAATTATTGCATTTCGGAACGACATCGCTAAATAAAAATAGCATTTGGGGGAAAAGACTGAAACGTGTGGAGTGCAGTTCAATAGAAATATTTTTGGTCGTCTTCTTGAAGTTCATGGTTTCAATACATAGAGCTTAACATACGTCATTTAGTATTTAAAATCATTGTGTGGTCAAATGGTTAGCATTCTTGCTTTCTCTGCGCATATTCATGAGTTCAAATCCCGTGGAAGCCCATTAAACTAAACAATAGTGGAGTCCACTTCACACACACACAAAAAGAAAGGACGCACACTTAGAAGAAAATCTCTGCGTTCAGCATGATCAATACCATCATTGCATCAATACCATCGTTTAAACCGTTAGACTAACAGATGAATTAAATCACTTATTACAAAAAGATTCATGACGGAAAAATAACTAAACTATTATGTATATTGAAAGTCTGAAACATAATATAGACGGGTTCAAAATGATAGTAAAAATTTAATGATGATTGTCTTTGATCAAATCAAGAAGAATTTGACTTAAACACCAAACGAAACACGACAGCTTTTTTTTTTTTTTGAGACTGATAGATCCATCTTTGAAACGAACAAGGAATTATTTCAGAGGTAAATAACTTTAATACTTCTCTTTCAATCACAAATATTACAACTAATTGAAAGCATGTTGCTGTAAGTCAGTTTCAATCCATATTCATGATATTGCAAGCTTTTAGTTGATAGTGTTGCCAATCTGGCATACAGTTTTATTCCCCGAACAGCCCTACGTCTGTTCATGGTAGGTTTTAGTATTCAGGAGCTTCAAACACCATGTGTAAAATACATAAAGAACTGTGGCAAACTTTGTTAATATACGAAGTGTGAAATATTAAAAAAATATTCAAATTTTGGCAACACTGTCCAATTACTGACATCCTTTTCTAGCTTATAGTACCTAACGTATCGATTGAAATTACCTTAAAGCAATATGCTCTCACTTTAATGTACTATTTCTGATTTATCGAGCTATATTCATTTTAATGAACAAATGCAAAACCAATTTTAGGCTCGAAGTGAAGCCCCTTGTATCTCCGAAACGGAGCAAGCTTCAGCCCATGTCTATGTTACAATTTTCTTTGTTGGATTTAAGGAATTCACCTGTTATAGTTTTCAATGACTTTTGATACCCTTACATTTATCATAGAAATGTGAAAATATAATTAATAGGCTATTTTGTAATGTTGATATCATATTAGAATTAGAATCACTGAGCTACGTTGCTCAACCAGTTTTTCGGGGACAATTGTTGCAACTGATTTCCAAAATTTCCCCTAGATTTCAGAAATAAATATTTGCTTATTTCGGTATAATTAAGCAAACATGCGGTAGTCATAAAGAAGTAAAATTTTGTAAAGCACATTAAGCACTGATTAGGAAATACATCTAACTCAATATAACAAAATCATTATTTGTGTATAAAAGAAGTGTTGGATTATTGTATTGAAAGTTATTTTAAAATCACAACATTTCACTAACATTTCTGGTAATATTTGTACACTTTGCTTACTGAATTCAGATTTCAGTGTATATACGTTACTTCTAAAAAAGAACTAGGTATTTGAATTAGAAAGTTCTCTGAAGTTTGTAGTTCATTATATCCTCTAAATGGGCTATCGCATCTCTTAAACTCAGACCAAGTTTCAAAATGATTTTTCATAGAAAAATTGACATAAACATTGCATTAATTTCATGCACGTTTTGTAGCTAACAGGAGAAGTGCTTATTGATATTTTTTCGCATGATTCAAGCATCAAATAGCAGATCATTTTTTTCTACACAATTTAAATTTTACAACGTTCTTTTTCATCAATATTCCCAAGGTTCAATCTGCACACGTTGCGTTTGTAGCCCTCACGCTTGAAAGCCATTAATATGCATGAAGTTTACTCATATATAGAGGTCGATAAAGACATATGTGATGAATATGATTTTAATAACCTGAACGGATTATGTGATACGTTTTTCTAACGTTTCATCAGGTAGGTAAAATCTGACACGAACAGTAAATAAAAAATATATATTCATCGTTCACAACCATTTTTCAATGTCTCTATTTTCTTCGCATCTACAGAGAGATCGATGCTGCGATGCTACATGGTGCGTGAAAATGGTAACTGATTAGTCCATGAATTACAAATCAAACAAAAGCGGTAGGAGTGTACCGCCACGTTTATTTTATAAACGACACATTTCACTCAGGGCCAACGACCTTCTTCCGCTTTTTTAAAGTAAGAGTACCCAGACAAAATGCTCATTCCCAACGTCATTTCTACCTCCGGAAACCAAACTATCAAACTTGAGTTTGGTTCAGCGATCTTTTATGTACATATTGTAACATTATTATAATTCTTTTCTATCGTCACTAGATTTCTGGCTCAGCAAATAGTCCAGTCAAGATAGCACTTAAGATCTAAAAAAATAGGGTAAAGATGGAACTTGTTCTAATATCCTCTTCGCATTCTCCTATTTGCTATGTAAAACGTCCCCATAAATCCCCCTCATGCTGCCACCACTATCTTCCAAAATGGCTGCCGGTATGTGAATCTCGTCTGCGTATATCCTGAATGGTGCGCCAGGTGAACATGTTTCCTCTGACTAGCAAACATACTAATGTGGCAGAAAAACTTACCTTTTTCTTCCGTCATGATTAGGGTGTCAAAGTATGTGCTTATGTAAATTTTGGCTACTTGAGTACAATTGGTTTGCAAGATGACGATGATATTGTAATAGGTAGTGGATTAACAGGTTAGTGTGTGAACAGAAACCACAACGAAAACAATCCATAATGAAAAGCTGAATAATCGGTTTAAGAAGCAGACGACGCTGGCTCCAAGCGGTGAGGCTTGGAAGTGCGGTAAACACGCCTATCAGAAAGAATTATAAAAGGCCCGGCAGGAGCCTAGAAAGTATCACTTGATCATTTAGACTAGTGGTCACCTCATCCCCTCTGACTTGGTCTGGAGCCTGCCTTACCCCTGATTTGGACTGGAGTCGGTAAACCCATTCTGGCTAACTTGGTCTGGAGTTAGAATCGTATCGCTACAACTCTATCCGCTCCAAAAGAGACCTAGTCGTACAAAGTCACTGCACAAAGAGGTGAACCAAAATAAGTAATTACAAGCCCAAGTCCCGGGCCCTCGTTTTAGTAACTGTAAAGTATCTTGTATATCGCATATTTAATGGAACTTTTATAATTAAATTGGTGTCGGATAAAAGTCAACAAGTGTCTTTGATCTTATTATCATATAATTACTATAACCTCGATCTCTACCTAAGATATATTCGTACAATACGTGCTATCACGTCGTTATGGATAAAGTGCATAACAACCAACTAAAGAACATTACGTTCGAACAAATGGGATTCGAACAGCAATAGCACAGAACTATACAATATAGAAGTCACCATCTGTGGCTTATCTGTGGAGAAAAGTGTGAAATTTTCTTTATACTTTAAAATTGCTAAAACAAATAAACACCAAATGCATAGTAATGGGTGGAAGGCACTACTGCTGGAGCGTATGTTCTTCATGGTCACCATCTTTAAGTTCGCCATATTGAATCTCCTTTGATTTTCTTAAATGGGAATGGTGGCGTGCTATACTGAGCTAGAATTTGACAAGAAATACATTTCTGAAGTCAGTCTTGCCGTAAATATATTATTGTGGGAGATAAGGGAATGTTGCACTAGTATGGATCATGATACATTGCCTCTTAACACACATTTCGTTTCGATATAAAAAAAAGAGTAATTAAAGCCAAATGCATACAAAAAGATATTGATAGGGACCAATTTGTATGTATTGGGGTTTAATTTCCTTCGTTATTTCAAAACAAAATCGTGTTTTCAGGCTATTGTATCATTATCCCATATTAGTATCATGTACCCTTATATCTCACAATAATAGCTATATTTAAAGCAAACCTTACTTGGAAAACGTATTTTCGGTAAAATTCTAACGATAGCGCAGAATGACTTATAATACCCACTACCATTTAAGAATGTGAATCGAGATCCAATTTGGCAGATTTAAAGATAGTGGCCATGAACATACGCTCCAAAAGGTGGCACCTTCCACCCAGTATCCAGTACAGTTATTTTTCTTTCAGCAATTTAAAATATAGGAACATTTCCACATTTTTTGACCACTCTACACAGATAAGAATCTGACGTTTATATCGTTAGTATCCCCCAAATCAATTGCACTCGAGTGGCCAAAATTTGAAGGCACATTCTAAGCACATTTTTACATTCTGATCATGACGGGAGAAAAGAAAATAACTTTCCTTTCCGCTTCAGAGCAGTTTGAAATAAAAATGCAATCCAGATGAGATTGTCATTTGTAAGATTGTTTCCTGGTTCAGCCAATTATCAATGAAAGGCGACTAAATATGTTTACTTTATTCACGAAAGGTTGTCATTTATTGAAAATAAATTCAACAAATCTTTAGAAAACTTAGTGGATATTTACAATTTTTCTGACAGTTTAAAAAAATGTGTAAAGTTAAAATTAGCTAGTGTTCATATGAAGAGTACTTGTTACTGCTACAATCTGAATCTTTTTGTTCATGTCCATTGAAATTATAATCACTTTCGTCATTAATAGTATCATCTATTATTTCTTCGTGGACAATTTGACTATTAAGCGGAGTTCCACATACATCGTCACTGAAGTCATCGGTACCTGCAGCGAGGGTGCACTACTGCAAGCGTTCTCCGACAGCTGTTTTTAAGAAGCTTCTGTATCTCTACTCGTGAAGAGTTGTTGCTTTGCGGGCACCATAAAGAGTTAACATAAATTATTTTCCAACTTTAACCACTTCATCTGTTGTCGTGTTGTCATTAATGACAACGCTGGTTCACTGTTGTAATTGTGGAGTCTTTCTGTGAATGCAGAATGCGGTTCTTTTACCAATGTCATATATTGCTGAGGTTATGTTACAGCCCCTCATTGCATGCGTGAACATCAAGCTACCACGTAACACTCGTAGGGAACGTTGTAGTTTATTAACACTAAGCACTCTTTTCGCGTCCTTTCCTATAATCATTCCTGGTTTTAAGTGGTAAAGGTTATGTCCAAAATTATTATTTTGTGAGTTCAATTAAGTGGACAAGCAAATCCACGACAGTATCTTTTCAGTTGACACTAACACTGCAGTGATTAATATCAATGTCTGTCACAGCACTCGCTTGTATAACGGAAACTATTGATCTTTCTAGGTATTTCATGAACTCATTAATTAATCTAGGTTTGTTTTGTTGATTTGACAGGAAGTGTGTCTGTGTTACAGTTGGTTCCATGTTATCTGTGAAGAGCATTTCAGCATACTGGTTTTGCCCGGCGAGTCAATTTTGCTCAGCCGTTTGGTTATACCAGTCTCTGGACATCCATCAAATCCTACTAAACAGTTCACGTTCCCAAAATGCTTCTGTATATATGATGTGCAACACGAATGATTGTACTTCACATTCTGAGGCCACACCTCTCGTATAACGAGGAATCCACTATCTATAATAAATTGGAGTGACCTTCAGGAATGAAATTTAGGTGTTGCTTGCAGATTCCATCTAGCTGCACAACACTGATTTTTTACTTTTTCTAATAGTTATGTCATCAAACCGAGATAAGCCCTTCGATGCAAGTTCATACTTAAGGTCTTCGTTTGACTGCACGGCACACAGTAGTCTGTTAAATACCTGAATAGTATTCATGGGAACAACTTTCACCTCGTACTATGATAGAGCTGTTGAGTGAAGCTTTTGTAAGGACACGATATTTTCGATGTGGATGAATATCACTGAATTTCTGACAATTGTTTCACTCATCGCTGTAATTCCTAGTGCTACGCATCGCCACAGTTGAATGTCATGTTTCCTGCGATCCCAGTGGGAATAAAAATCAGTTCTGTGCATTTCGGAAGTGGTGAATGTGCAACAAAACACTGTCACAGCTTATCTTCATCTTGACAATCTCTGTCCTGGGAAATTTCTTAGTTCAGCAGGTTGGTTTGATGTCATAGAATCTGCACTGCAGAAGTTATGTAGATTGTGAAATTGATTAATGCAGAAAAGTATACAAATTCCCACCAACTTAACACACTCTCTGACTTTCCTCTGCCATGTGGATCACCACCAATGAATTTCATGTTTTAATCAATGTTTGTTCGATTGTCATATCAGTCCATATTCCGGTCCTGATTGTAAAATACTCAATTCGGTGAATTGTTGGAACTGATATGGAGTCATTTTCTCTTTCAGTTCCAACATCTTTCGTATGTATATATATATATACCAGATGACCTGCAGCCTGAAAATGTGGCAATCTCTCTACGATGCAACTTAGGTGTAATTTCCAATCACTACATCGTTGTGGTCAGACGAATCTCCTTAGCCAAAATGCTGCATCCAAAGGCTGATATTGGACGATAATTAGTTACAGTTATCTTCTTCTCCACTTTCTTGCAAAGATAATGTAATGGGGAGTCCTTAGTGATATCATCTCCTTTCATTATTGATGGCTCTTTGATCAAAGCTCTGCAAGTTTGTTTTCTCTTCATGTGTATTCACCATCACAGAAAAAGGTATTGCTTCAACATAGCATTTAGTATTCTATTGCTGATTACTAAATCTACAGAATAAACCAAGAGCTGTAGAGAAGCAGCTCCTCCGAAAGTAAGACTACCGTTAAAGCTTGTCTGCAAAGTTTAAGTCGTCTTCTCACAAGCAAACATACTCATCGGGGAGATAAAACTTGCGATTTTTTTCTTCCCTCATATTTAGAAAGTCAAAGTATATGCGCATGCAAATTTTCGCAACTCGAGCGCAATTACTTTGGGAGATATCTATGATATAAAAGTGAGATTCTTGTTTCCAGAGAGTGATAGAAAAGTGTGGAGATATCCTTATATTTTTTAATTACTGAAAGAAATTGAAAGTAAATACACCATAATGAATGCGGTTAGAAGGTGCTACCTGTCGGAGGGTTTGTTTATCATGGGCGCCATCCTAACGTCCACCATTTTGAATCTAGATTGATTTTCTTAAGTGGGAAGGGGATCGTGTAATATTCCATTCTGGGCTAGAATTTCACGAGAAATACTATTCTAGAATACATGTCTGTTTTGTCGTTATGTATTGTTGTGAGAGAAACACGTTTGTGAGACTCGTCTGGGCTAATGATGTAATGGCCTGAAAACGTCCATTTCGTTTTTAAATAATGGAGGAAATGAAACTCAAATGTATACAAATCCATATCGATAAAGCACTGTATCCATTAACAATTAGTATGCGTTTGGATCTCATTTCCTTTGCTGTTTCAAAACGAAATGGGTGTTTTCAGATTATTGCGTCATTTCCCCTGATTAGTGTCAAATGACCTTTTCTGTCAGAATAATACATTTTATGGCAAATCTGACATCAGAAATGCATTTCTCTTGAAATTCTAGTCCAGAATGACATGTTACACGACCCTGTTCCCATGTAAGAAAATCAATCTAGATTCGAAATTGCAAAATTCGAGATGGCGGCCATGATAAACAAACCCTCCAACAGATAGCGCCTTCTACTCATATCCATTACTATGTATTTCATTCCATTTCCATCAGCAATTTAGAAATATAAGGGTATTTCCAAACTTTTCTATCACTATCCAGAAACAAGAATCTGAATTTTATATCATCGATATCCCGGAAAGTAATTGTGCTGGAGTTGTGAAAATTTGCATGCGTATATACTTTGATATTCTAAACATGAGGAAGGAAAAAATCGTAAGTTGTTTTCTGCTCCATCAGTATGTTTGTCTGTCAGCAGCCATGGTGACTTTCGTCTGGCTGAATTTTGGCCTTCCCCAAATTCCAACATTAAAAATATCGTCGATCTAAAACCTGGCCCTGGTTGAGTGAAAAAAAGAGACTAAGCAACTTTAACTCCGCCATTATAAATAAGGCGAAATAAATTAATAAAGCATCCTGAACTGATAGAAACATTTATTCGACGGTTGAAACTCTTTCTGTAGCAGAAATATCTTACTTGTAGTTCGCAACCTCAACATTTATAAAACCTATAAGCAAATAAAGAGTATACTTCGAACTAAAAATACGAACTTCTGATTTCGGATCAGAACTAAGCTTTTTTTAAAAGTGTCACAAGATCTTAAGTATCTCCTAAATTACTATAAACACTACTTTAAAATCACATATTTTAACAAAACAGTAAAATTTCTTCGAAATTCACAATTTTGATTGTTGCTCCCGGCAAAATGAAAGGAAAACGTCTCCCGCTTGGCCGCGACAATTGTAATAACATAAGTCCCCTATTGAAAAATAAAGTTAGCACATCAAACAATAATTTCAGTAGAAAATGAAGTATTTAGGCAATGATTTTACCATTGTATAGTGTTTACAAGTTCTTTCTGGAAAGTTCACAGAGTTCACCGGCAGCCATTTTCCAAGATGGCGGCAAATGTACAAGCTGGACCTACAAGGACTTTTCACACGGTAAATAAGAGGATGAGAACTAACTGTTACAGCAAGTCCCATCTTTTCGCTATGTTTTTTTTTCTAAATCTTTCGTGATCTTTTGTTTAATTTTACTGGACTAAAAAATTAGTTCCTTAGTGAACGTTATAAAGTAAATCAAAGCATGTTTTTACTTTCTTAGTGTATTATTATTATTTATTGTTTTGTAGTTGTTGTATTCCCTTTGTTACAAGATCGGTGTAAACTGGCGTTTGCTGTATCCGTGGTGCTTGTAATAAATAAATACATTTCACGGAAAAAAATAAACAGGGAAAAATTTTATTTTAAGAAATAATTTAAATTGTGTTAAATAAAACGTTAACTGAATTGTTATTAACGTCCTCAATGAGCTGATAAACTTCTAAGGACGGTACCTACATATTTTGGAAAGTGGACTCCGACCCACTCCATTCAAGAGACCCCAGCGGGAGTTGAACGCGTGACTACACGCATAGAAAACGAGCACTGTAACCTCTACTCCCCCGGGAGTTCTTAAATATAAGAGAAGCACTATGTTATCCTCATACAATCTGAAAGCTCAAAATTATGGGTTAAAATCGCAGCCGTGTCTTTCTTTCGGGATTTAAGAAACTTGTCTTCCCAAAATTTAATTTAAAATTTAAAATCTACATTTAAGCAAGACAGTTTCTTGTATAAATTGTCCACTGTGTTCTTCCTTATTCTTTAAACCTTATGGGTACCACTTTTGAAGATCTTTTTGAGTGTTTGCGAATTTTCAAACATTGTCTTGTATCATAGTACGCACTTTCTATTACCCTTACAGACAAATGTGGGGAAGCGTTTTCTCAATGTTTTATTATAAACGTATTAGTAAAAAATGGCCATAAGGAGAAAATTTGGAGTAGACAAAATATACTTAAAAGATATTTTCAATTCCATAGAATTCAAGATTGCATTGTCAAAAAACCAGATTATCGTGATAGAAAGATGCTAATGTTACTATTTTTACTACGGCAATCTATTCAAAATTTTAATGAACCTTAATACAAAATAATTAAGTATCACTAATCGGATAGTCTTCTGAAAGGATCAAATAAGACAAGTGAAGACCCGAGTTTTGCTTTGTTTGTGATTAATCTTATTGTTCACAATTAAGGAGTCAAATATCAAAACCCGTTCAATCCATTTTTGCAGAAAGAGAGATCCACATAGTTTTCTATTGTTTCTTACGCCCTTTTCCAAGCTATCAAGTTCACTTCGCATAACAATTATTCTCCAACGTGCCAGGGGGTCACAAATTTGACATTGCTGAAATACATTCATGGTATTCCCACAGTGCTTTTTTGTACTTTCTGCGAAAACACACAGTTTGAACTGAACGGGTTTTGGTATCTGACTCCTTAATTTCAATCTTGTATGTAATCAATAAAATGTTTTGTGTTTGGCTAATGCTGCTGCATAGAAAAATGCAATAGCGTTACACTTTGAAATTGTGATTTTCAAATAAATGCTAAGTTCGGAAGCGTATTCTAATGCCATGTTATATTCCGTTCTGTATGAGTTATGTTCTGCACTGCTCCCGGAGGTTTAGTGATTCAGCATAACCATTGCAAATTCAGTGCTAGAAACTGACAGCGAACCAAGAGTAATGTGCTACTCACACACGTTATGCTCTTCACTGCAACCAATTAAATGCTCTGCTTTACATTTCTCTTTAACTATTCTGAAATGTAAACTCAGGCTAAAGGTTTAAGCGGTAAACTACGATGGACACTGAAAATAAAAGTTAGCCATTGCACATCTACAATTTACACTCTTATAAACTTGATGGATTAATCCCCGTCAGTTTTCATGATTTGAACAACAAAGAATCACTATATCAAGCTTGACATACTCTCTTTTCTCCCTCCCTCCCTCGGCCCCTCCCCCTCTCTCCTTCTGATCTTCTGATGAACGTTTGTTTCCTTGCTTGAAAAGATTGTCAAACACACAAGGAATCTTCTTCTATCAAGAGAAAGTCTGAGAAACATCTGTGTTGATTTGCATGAAAAAAATAACAACAAAAAACACTAATATACTCCCAACACTTAACATTGTGTCACTTGATCGGCTCCATCAAACTGACTTTCCTCGTCTGAAGAGAAATTTTCTAAACAATGTTTCCATAAGTACTGGTTTTCTGCAAAGAACTAGACTGCACTTAAAATTTTGGCGCTCTAATATTGAATATTTACAAACTTTTAAAACTGTCCTGCATTCAGCCTATATCCTCGTAGAAATTTTGAGGTCCGGAAAGTTTGATTGCGGATTTGTGTTTCAGACTTTTAATAAGTTTAAAGAAACTTGGGTCTCTTGATTTTGGTGCAACATTTTTTTATACGCGTTTTTCAAAATGGCGTATTCGTACAATAAGGTTTTCATAGTATGGAAAGTAGAAGACCTAAGAATTCAAAATGTGGGTATTTTGGACCAAGAAATTCAAAGAAAGCATTCATTTTTTTGTGTGCAATAATTGTATCAGCCATTTTTTTTAAACGGTGTCACGCGTTTGCCCCCACTCACATATACACAATTTCTAACGTTAGTTTAGAAGTCCGGATATAGCCTTGTATTTTACAAGCTAACAGTGAAATGAAACATCGTAGTACACAAACAGAAAATTCATGTTTTGGAACACATTGTGGGGTATTTGCAAGGATGTTCTAATAGTGGATTTGCTTCGAGAACTTGAAGCCAAACGTCACAGCTAAGTCTCGACCAGTTAGCCCTTTTACTCTAATAAAAAAACATTGTTTTCGGCTAACAAAGATGGCTGCAAGCTTTGTAGTTGTCTTCCAACCAATCAGGTGCTTCGCCTTGGTCGATGCTCAATTGTCATACACTCGCTGAGTATGAGATAGCTATAAGTCAATCCTCTATTAGAACATCCTTGGGTACATGATCAACGTTGCTGTCATATTGAAATCCACCATATTGGATGTAGGGCAATATTTTTCAAATAGCAAATGGGATATGAAAAACCACGAGAATATTCCCAGGAAGTCATTACACTGACCAGATATGATCTACCTGTCACTTTGTCGCAATTATCTTCATTGAAGATGCCCTGCTGGATAAATGAAGGGAAGCTGGCAGCGCAAGTGACGAGACTCTCCAGACCCTGGTAAGTGGAATTATTTGCTGGTGTGTATTGCCTCATATGACCCAATGTGAAGGTTTATTTTCTGGAATGTCTTATTCCTATAACTATCAACCGTATCGCACCTCACACACATTGAACCCGGTACGGTACTGTACTGAATCAAATGTCACAGTAATGTATTTTGTAGGTGTCTGAAGATGGTGCTAAGAAAGTAAGAGCCAAATGAGATGATCATGATCTCTGGCGAGAGAAGCAGTCGATCCATACTAGAGCATTTCAACTTTCGCCACCCAGAAAGAGGTCAAATGTCACATATCACCACTGCGTGCCTCGTACCCAAGTTCAAAGGAACTGGAGATGTGGATGATAAGTAGAGCCCGGAAGTTTGGCAAATTGCCTTTTCGTTTTCGTTGCGAATGATCAGCATTCAAATAATAGGTAACTTTTTTAACTCATCTTGGGAGCGTTTAAAGAGGTTTTAATTTTGCGTTTTGGGCTATTTTTAAACATAATGCCCATTTCTATCTTTTAATGTATTTTAGCCACTTTCCTTCCTATTTTTGACATTAAACACAAACAAAATTATAGAAACGCTGCCTTTGTTGCCTTAAGCTGTCTACTAGCTGTGAATTCAGGAGGAGAAAATTGTGACGGGGTGATTCTTATTAGACTGATCTTGTGTATCGCCTCCCATTTACTGTTACCCTTTGCTGCTTCAGTATTTCTGATTCTCTGGCACAATTCATGGCGTTAAGACCTTCCACTGACGTGATCGCCCTGGCAGATCACGCATACTACGCTACGTTGCCAGAAGCAATAATAGAACTTTAGAAGAAAGGAGAGAAAATGGTGACAACGATGGATATTGTGTGAGACACAATAAGCAAACTGTTGGAATTGTCAGTACGAGTGAGGATCTAGATAAATTAAAGGCACATGCAGTGTACTTAAAGGTGAAAATTAAATTGACGTTGATATGAATCCGTCATTAATACTTTCTTTTATGTATGCTCCTCTTTCTTCTGTGGACGTTGAGATATGATTTTCAAAAGTGGAAACAGTTCTCAGAGACAGAAGGCTTAATATGTGTTGAAAACTTGAAGGAACAACTCTGGGTGATGTGTAACCAACAAAGAATATCGTGATGTAGTATACAATGATACTCTTAATATAGGATATTAGAAGAAATGAGGGTAAGTCATATTTTTAAAAAAAATATAATGCCTTTTTAAGTGCCTAGTTCAGCAATAATAAATGCATTTTTCCTGCCTATTTCAAGTAAAATAATTGCCTGAACTTCCGGGCTTTAGTGATAAGCCTCGTAGTGGTCGTTCTAAAAATCGCTACTGATGATGACACAGCAACGATCGTCCTGACGGCTATTGTTAAGGATCCGCTTTATCCCACCGACTGTCCAGTTACAAAACATATTGAAATTTTGACTTCACTCATCATCCGGCACCCGCGACACATGCTTCGCTAGCCCCGCTCAAACGTTTCGTCTCTGCACCAAGTTGATTTGTTAAAACTACATCGAATCGTATGGGAACATTTCTTGGAATCTTTAGCATTGCCCAATTAGGCTTTTTCCGATTTCGAAGGAAATGCTCAGTAAATGTATGGGTTTGCTATACTTCCTCCAATATACGTAAATTTTCTTCTGAACAAGAAAGCCCAATTTCTGGACATCCATTGGACATCATAATGTCGTTAACATGAACGTTTATTTTATGGACATCTATTAGATATCTACAATGTCCTTTTAGGAGCGTTTATTTTATGTTGTGCAACCTCCACATTGTCCTATAAATGCGCAGCCATTTTCTGTACGTCCATTGGACGTTCTCGGAAAAATCATTGTATCTACTGCAACGTAAGTAAAATATTAGAACCACAGTATTTGTCATGTGTGGATGACAAAACGTTATTATCCCACACTTAGTACGCTGATAGAGAGTAGTACTTGTAACTATTTGAGCTTATCATAATGTTAATTTAAAGTTCCTCTGGTAACGATACTAATTTCGTAAGCCATATAATCACTCATCATGAGGGAATGATTGTATAAATTATCTTCAAACTGAGTATGATTATAAAGAACTAATCATATTTATTTAGAGTGGCAAACTTCTTACTGCTTGCATTGCAAAGATACTTAACTACTAAACTCGTAGAAGCGAGGCGTAAGAATGATTGGACCGATTTCAGCCACACTGACGTAGGGAACTATCATTCACGTTTTAACCATTAAAAAGGGCACAATAATTAACATTACCATATACATTATATTGAAACATTAGATACGTATTTATCTGTCACGTTTTAAAGGTTAACTCAGAGTAGTGCACGTAACGTTTTGTACATATTAGAAGTTTCTTCATTAAGTCGTGTTTTTAAAAATTGAAAAGTCTTTTGGATATATTCCAACGATGAGTACAGAAAACCTTTTAAAGTTGTCGTGAAAACGTCTGTGTATACGAAGTATTCAAAACTCACGTTCAAAACATCATAGTAAAATATCCAGAGAGTAAACATAGTTAACTAACATTTTTTAAATGTTAGTGGGTTCTAACATTACTTGATAAATAAGTATTCTTTTAACTACAAAGTATAATGTAATGTTTTGGAACTGATTTCAGGAAAGAGGCCATGTGCATCCCTGAAAAAGAGAAAAAGAATTGAAACACTGCAACTAGCTGAAGATTTGTTAATAATACCTTGATAAGAAAAATGTAAACTGACACTTAAATCTTCTGCAAACTTGCTAAAAGATCTCGCATAACTTATGGAGTTATTTAATATCTTTCTAATTAAAAACGTATTAAAATTACAACATTCGCTAGCTTGTGAGCTGGAGAAGAAGATTAGAGTTAACAGGGCAAGAGAAGCGGTGATGAAATAATTATTGACTTTCGGTAATAAATTACAAGTTACGAAAAGTAATTAAAAGAAAGCAGCGTGTCATTATCATCATCGCCGCTGTTATCTAATCAATAAATCATTTCCAGTGTGATGTCATTTTTTATCACGGAAGGTTTGCTGTTTTAATTACTCCATAAAAAAGTATTTAATGTCCTTTGCTCTCTATCTCTACCATGTCTCCTATTACATGCTTCATCTGAGACACTGGAGATAAATTTTACTTCTATGGCGTTCATAAATTATTTTCTTTCATGATATTGGAACACGTCTAATCAAACATTATTTCTACATATCTCAAATGTAAATACAATTTTAGTGACAAGTTTCTCTTACGTGAAATAATCCATAAAACGATGTTTGCTGAAGCATACTCATATTTAGATAACGTAGAATTTTAAAAATCACAGTTTAAACATTGAGCAAGTTTATTTATTTACAAATGATTGCCCAAATCGGCTGCATAAACATATTAACGTAACTTTACAGTACGTTCCTCGTGCTGTATCGACCCTATCGTATTACCACATAATATATTATAACATAGTTGTTTGGACTGAAATTAAGGAGGAAGTAACAATGAAACAAAGTTAAACACGTTACATATCAGACCTCTTTCAGAACCCTTCTCTCAGGAAAATAAGAGAATTGCTAACTTTTAGATACGCCTAATCCCAGCACAAACCAAGATAACAATAAAGATTTCGTTGTGAGAGGTACACACAGTACACAGTAGAATTTCCTAGCTCCATAACGCAGATGTATTCTAGTTAAACATTACAAATCTAATTTAAATTATACACTATTCAATAATATACATAGGCAAACTGCAACTCGAGTTATTAACAACTAAATATTTTTCTAACAGCTTTCATGGAATAACTAATCTTTACTAAAGATGATACACAATTGTGTTTTACATTCTAACTACTATTCTCTTGCGTGTTATTAGAACGTCTGGGTACATTGCGTTTGTGTTAATGTGGTGTGTGCTTATAATGAAATCAGATAAAATAGAAAATTAAATACATTGTGCTAAATTGTAATTCTAGTATTCTAAAAAAGTTAGCATGCAAATCCTTAATTTGATATGGGTCATGATGATGATGACGACTATGACGACGGCAGCCCTGATGATGGTGATGATAACCATGTGATGGGTGAACACAACGATGAAATGATCGGTTGAATTTTATTTGACAACACGAATTATATATTTAATGAGCAGAATTAGAATAGAACAAGTCTTGGCCATAAATCTATAGTTTGAATTAATAACTTGGACGCGATAAATAACAAAGCGGAGTAAAAGAATAAAGGCAATATATAGCAAAATGGCTAACCTTCCAAATAGAGGTTGCCACGATATTCGTGAGGGTGTAAAAGTTTAAATAAGAAGATATAGTAATACTGCTGTATTTTGGTGATTAATTAAGAATAGTAGAAACTGTTATAGTAATGCAATATAGGAATGATTATATGAAAAATGTAAGTAAAGATGATGTGTGAATCAGATGTAGTGACAAGAAATCTTATCTTGAGATTGTGTGACAAAAGTATGATGAGAGTTGTGCTAATCAGATTAGAAAGATTGAAGATAAAATATATATTATGAGATAGCTAGTCAGAGGAAAGAGATTTACCATATGTTTTAAATAAACGAGATAATACTCCACCACATCAAGTATTATTCAAATAGAGATGTTTCATGCTCTAAGGCGATTAGTGTGTATTTTCTAAGATACACGTCGGTCCTGCAGGGATTCACAAGGCTGTGTATAATTTCGGTAAGCGTAGGTAAGACCGTAGATTAGGATGTAATAGTATCTCTACGGGATATAATAAATCTTTGATATCTGGCCTTCCAGGAGGTGGTACCGGAAGGTCCAGATCTAACTAAAGTAATTAAGCAGTACTACCAAGAAGTTAGGGGTAGGCTTCATGAGTAACAGCCATTACAAATTCAACTGGCTAAATTATTAGTTGAATATATACATATATATATATATATATATATATATATATATATATATATATATATA